>PVHP010011134.1:0-45864 GCA_004024765.1 Zapus hudsonius
CCCCCCCCCCGCTTTTTACTACAGTTCATTCTGTTGGTTCTGTTCCTCTAATACAGACAGATAGGCAGCAAGGGGTGGAAGTATAGGTTGGGAAGTGGTCTGCCCTGGCTAAGGGCGCTGCCCTGAGATAGACGGAATCTCACCTATGCGTGTCCCACTTGTGTGACCTGAGTGACCCTGAGAGGAAGCCAGGCTCCCTCTGGGGCACTATGACTCACTGGGCAACACTTTGTGGGACATCTTGTGTCCAGAGGAGAAAGGAACAAAAACAGGCTGTCCCAGGAAGTTCCTTTGAAGCCACCACAGCAATCAACATCTTGTTCAATTTCTGTCACCATATTTAGTCAAGGATTAAGGTCTGTTCTATTTTTAGTAACTTTTCTTTACAGCACTTGAATTACATTGTTTTAAATATATATATTTTATTATTTATTTGCAAGTGACAGAAAGAGCAAGAGAGAGAGAAAGAAAATTGGCATACCTGGGCCTCTTGTCCCTGCACTTGAATTCCTGATGCATGTACTACTTTGTGCATCTGGCTTTATATGGGTACTAGGGAACTGAGCCTGGGTTGTCAGGATTTTCAAGGAAGCACCTTTAACCATGGAGCCATCTCTCCAGCACTACATTGTGTTTTAGTAATTAAAAATATTCAATTTCTTCTTTTGGGGAGGATTTTTTTCTTTTTGCTCTTAGTGTACATATTATTTTCTTTTTATTTAAACTTATTTGTTAATAATTAGAAACACTGTATAAACCAGTCTTGTGTTGGTACCCCCATCTCCCTCCTCCTTGCCCATACCTGCTGAGGGCCCTCCTCAGTGGGATTGCTGGAATGGTCCATGGGATGGGTGGTTATGACTTGTACAAGTAGTAGCCAGTGTTTTTTAAAGTTGTTGTTGAGTGGATACTCTCCACCAAGCTCTTAAGACAGATTTTCTTTTTTATAAATATTTTATTTACTTGTTTGAGAGAGAGCAAGCAAGAGCGAGGCAGACACCTAGAATGGACATGCCAGGGCCTCTAGCAACTGCAAATGAACTCCAGACACATGCACCACCTTGTCCATCTGGCTTTACGTGGGCACTGGGGAATTGAACTCAGGTCCTTCTGCTTTGCAGGCAAGCACCTTAACCGCCAAGCCATCTCTCCAGCCCAGATTGTTTTTCTTTAATTCTTTTTTTTTCTTATTAGGATTCAGGTTTTCTTCCTCCCTACCCCCACAAGCCCTGAAGTACAATGAGTTCTTTCCCCTTGTGCTGGCAGTGTCACTTCCCTTGACTTCACAAACAGGTTTTGTAACAAAGTAAATGAGCAGGAGGACTTTGGAGCAAGACCTGCAAGGCACAGATACCAGCTCCTCTGTTCTCTAGAGACATGGCCTTGGGAAAACCATTCATACTCTATGTCCCAATGTCCTTATCTTTCCAATGGTTACAATACTTAAATAATCAAATGCCTCGTAATAATTAAATACTTTTGTGAAGCTTTGGAAGCAGTTTTGAGGAAGCATGTTACCTTTTAAATAGTCCATCTGTAAAATGGATGCTTATGAAGTGAAATTAAAACCTGTTAAGAATGGGAGCTTTTTAGTTCTCCCTTCAAATGGTTCTCACTCTTGGCTGCACATTGGAGCTGCTGGATTTAGAAAGCCTCCTGCCTTGGCTGGAGAGATGGTTCAGCGGTTAAGGCACTTGCCTCCAGTGCCTAAGGCCCCGGGTTCAATTCTCCAGGACCCACATAAGCCAGACCCACAAGGTGGTGGTTCTCTCTCTCTCTCTCTCTCTCTCTCTCTCTCTCTCTCTGCTTGAAAATGAAAAAATAAAATATTTAAAAAAAAAAAAAAGAAAGAAAGAAAGCCTCCTGCCTTATCTTATTCTAACCAGTGAGATCAAGTTTCTTGAAGGAGAGTCCAAAGCAGGTAGCAGGAGTTCAACTCCCCCCCCCCCATTTGCACTTTGTGGCCAGCACTGAAAACTATTGAGTTAATCCCCACCCCAAAACAGTTGCGTGTGTATAGCTGCGCTGATCTTGCATTAGTCATTGCACTTTCATTTCCTGAGGCAGGTTCTTTTGCTTTGCAGTCCATTAGTAATGTCACTTAGAGGGACAATTTCCAGATTTATCTTGTGTACTTTGACCCCTTTTTTTGTGATTCACAGAAACATATTTGATGGTAAACTTTTCAGAAAAGCATTTAATTCTATCCTTTTTTTTTTTGGTAATGTTAGGGATCAAATCTAGGGCTAAGTACTATGCACCAAGTCACACCCTCAGCTCTACATGTGTATTTTAAAAAATTAGTTAATTAGTTTGTGGGTGTATGGGAGCACGTATGGAGATCAGAAGACAACTTAAAGGTGTCTGTGCTCTACCTTCTTTGAGACAAGGTCTCTTGTCACTGCCAGGTTGCAGAGGAATCAGATGGGCAGGCCTGCAAGCTTCAGATTCTTCAGGCTTCATCTCCCATTGTGACAGGTGTGCTGGGATCACAGCTACACATACCACTTTGCAGCCAGCTTTATATGGGTGCTGCATTAACCTACCTGGTCCAGCAGGTTTTATCAGCAAGTGCCTGTAACTGATGGGCCTTCTCTCCAGCTCTGTGTGTACTTTTAATAGGTTTAGTGAGATATAATTTATATGCTTAAATACTTAATAACTATTTCAAGAAAAATTAAAAACACCTATAATCTTATCAGATAACACTGATAACTTTGGTATACATCCACTCAATATTTTTTTGCTAGATTCTCCTTGAACATAAGGCACATGTTTTGAAACAAAAAAAATAGTATTTATTATAATACTATTAATTTAAAAAATATGTTAACATATACCTAAAACAAATATCACATTTTTTAAAAATTCAAATTTTTACCATTAATCATCTTGAGAAGAGAGAGCTGGGATTGTTTTGGGGTTCATTGGGTCAAAAGAATCTTGGGCATGGTGGTGAACACCTTTAATCCCAGCACTCACTAAGGCAGAGGTAGAAGGATCCCCATGAGTTCAAAGCCAGCCTGAGACTACAGAGTGAATTCCAGATCATCCTGGGATAGAGCAAGACCCTGCCTCAAAAAATCATAAAGAAAGGAAAGGAAAGAAAAATAACATAAAATAAATATAAAATAAAAAATAATCTTTTATTTTTTTAAATAATGTTCTAAATATTTTTAATGAACAGATTCATTGTATTACTTGAGTAATTAAGCATTACTAAAACCAAACAAGGGCCAGAGAGATAATTCACAGTTAAGGTGTTTGCCTGCAAAGCCTAACGACCTGGGTTCCATTCCCTAGTACCCATGTAAAGTCAATGCACAAAGTGGTGCATGTGTCTGGAGTTTGTTTGCTGCACATAGACGCCTTGGTATGCCCATTCTCTCTCTCTCTCTCAACTTAAAAGTAAATTGAAAAACATTTAACATTGGAAAAAACCAACAAATTCAAACATAACTGACACATTTGTAAAACTGTGAAGGAAACAGCTATGATAAATGGAAGAGAACTGACATTTAGTCCTGTCAGGGAGAATAACTTCAAGAGTCTTACTCTGCCAGTCTTTCACGCCTTCTACAATAATTTTCTGATTCATTAGTTTCAAAATCATTAACAGTGTCTTATATGATTAAGAGACTGTGGGAGGCCGGGCGTGGTGGCGCACGCCTTTAATCCCAGCACTCGGGAGGCAGCGGTAGTAGGATCACCATGAGTTCAAGGCCACCCTGAGATAGTGAATTCCAGGTCAGCCTGGGCTAGAGTGAGACCCTACCTTGGAAAAAAAAAAAAACAAAAAACAAACAAACAAACAAAAAAAGAGACCTCAAATATTCAGGTGACCAAGTTTTTTATTTTTCTCCAGGAATTTGTTCCTAATTATTAACCTTCAGAGACTCTTAAAGAAAACACTGATCAACAAATCAATTCACTAAACATGTGTAAAACACATATTTTTAAAACCTTCAGGACCAGCTGGAGTTGTAGAATCATTAAGCGCACAATTGTGCTTTTATTTTCATAGCACGTGTAGTTTGTCTGGGAGCTGCTGTCCAATCTAGTTCACTCTCACTGTGATGGCACTGGAACATCAGAGAAAAGCAGGAGGGTCAGGTGAATGGGCCCTAAAATGGGCAGCACCTGTTCATATTTCAGGCATGTGACAAAGCTTAAACCATCTCATTTCACATGACTTTTCACTTTACTAGGCCTTTATTTAACCGAGGCGGGGTTGATGTTTCTGCAGTTAGAAATAAGGAAGATGTGTGAGGCACTAACTCAGGAGACGAGAAAGGTCTATTGTGCCAATTCTATGCATTCCTGATGGCCCCTGGTGATGGCCTTCAGGAGCTGTCCTCCACTGTGGACACTAACAATACAGCTCCTTAGTCAGACACACCTGCAATGGCAGCACTCAGAGGCACATACAAGCTGATTAGGGTCTGTGGAGATGGCCAAGTGGTTAAAGGTGCTTGCTTGCAAAGCCTGATGACCCAGGTTCAATTCCCCAGTACCCAAGTAAAGATGGATGCACAAAGTGACACATAATCAGGAGTTTGGTTGCAGCAGCCAGAGGTCCTGGTGCATCCATACTATCTCTCTCTGCTTGCAAATAAATAAAAAGGAATGAAAGACAAGAGGATCAGGATTTCAAGACTATCCTCAGCTACGTAGTGATTCTGAGGCCAACCTGGGCTACATGAGTCCTTAAAACAAAGACAAAACTGTGAAATGTGAAAACAGAATTTCTTCTCAAGTTTTTTTTTAAAGTTTTATTTATTTATTGGAGAGAGAGAGAGAGAGAGAGAGAGAGAGAGAGAGAGAGAGAGAGAGAGAGAGAGAGAGAGAGAGAAAGGGCACACCAGAGCCTCGAGCCACTGCAAATGAACTCCAGACACATGTGTCACTTTGTGCATCTGGCTTTACGTGGGTACTGGGGAATCAAACTCTGGCCCTTTTGCTTTGCAGGCAAATGCCTTAACTGCTAAGCCATATCTCCAGCCCCTTCTTCTCAAGTTTGTTGACAACATTTGATCCAATTTGATGAGAAACTTTTTATTGTTACCACAACTAGTGGGGCCATTAATAAATCACCACAAGAATAATAGGATATTTAATAATAGTTTCTAAAAAATAATACTTTCTACCTTGAGCTTTAGAAGTTTTTAACTGAAATATTTTAAATATAGCCAACTGTTTTTCTAAATTCTGAAAAATTTGGATTTCAAAACATAGTCTATCTAGTCAGCATTCTTTTCCTTGCATGTATAGTAGTAGGTGTGGTGTGGTGTGGTGTGGGTGTGTGAAGACACATATCCCACTCATGTGTGTGCAGAATCCAGAGAACATTCAGTGTCTTCCTTCAATGCTCATCTATGAATTTCCTTGAGACATAGTCTCTCTCAGAAACTAGAGTTGCTATTTTCATGAGACTCAGAAATCCCCACAAGACAGGAGCTACAAGCATGTGTGGCTATGCCCTGCTGTTTACATGGGTGCTGGGGTCTTGAATTCAGGGCAAATCAGGCCCAAGTGCTCTTACCCACTGAACCCATCTCCCCTAGGATTTCAAATGAAGAATTGTATAGCAGTTATCTTCCTAAACTCGTAATAATACAGTTATTCTAACAAATTTATAGCTTGTCACCCCAAGTATTTTTGTCCCATAGTATGTCATGAGAATGAATTTCCAGGAAAAGAGAAAAGGTATGTAAACACCACATATAAGATGCCCCAAAACTGATACAGTGATGGTGGGGTATGTGATGTAGTTGTCAGATATTCCAAAATCCCAGGAATAATCCACAGACTGTGCTCAATAGCATGGCTAATAGGTCTTCTCCTAAAAACATAAAGTCCCAGTCTTTTGAAGCTCCTTTTGGGGACAGAGCTTTAGGAGGTTCTTATTCAGTAGTTCTCAAGCTGGTAAGACATTTAGATCTACCACAGATTTTTCTTGAATTATGCAAATGTAGAGTAGACTACTGCAAGGCCTTACCTTAAAGCATCCTCGTTTACCTGGTCTAGAAAGTTGCCTTGGCAACACTGCTTTTAAACTTCCTATATGATACTCATGTGCAGCTAGAGGTACAAAAAAAAATATCTCAATTTCAGGGCTAGACTTTACTCAGATCAGCTAAGTCACAGTTTGGGGGCCTGGATCAGGCACAAGCATATTTTCTAAAACATGCCCAAGTGCTTCCAAGGTATACCTTAAGTTCAAAACCAATGGCTTCAGCCCACTGAGTTGACTTGACTAGCTTAAGAGTTAAAGGTTTGAATAGTTTTGTTTGCCTTCCTTATCCAATTCAGCTTTCAATCTATAACCCTACAATAGCAGGGACAAGAGAAGGAATGTTCAGCTGTATTCATTCTTGTGGCTGCTTATTCATGGAGTTCTTTCTTATTTCTTTAAAACTGTAAAAGGAGCATGGCAAGAAAGATATGGGAATCATATGTGAAACATTTTAAGATATATTTAGTAAAATAACCCATGGCTTCAAAATCTTTTTAGCATAAGATAAGACACAGTGAAGAATAAAGTCTAAAATCAGAATTCACTTTGGTTGAGGCTATCAGGAAAAGGAAAGTACAACTTCGAAGGCACATATGAGACACTTACAAAATAGTAAGTTACAAAAGTAATTAGGATAATTTTCCAGTTATTAAATGTGCAAGATGACAATATGAAATCCAAATTTCAAATGTATTTCAAAGCAAGCTAGAAAATGCATTGAAATGAATTTAAGATGTTTTTTCCAATGCTGGGAATCAAAGTGGAGTATTGGGAATGTCAGACTAAGCTAGACCCCTTCCCCAGCCTGAAGGTACAATTTTAAAATACTTTCCTTTGGTTTTAATGAAAATAATTTTCTTTTTATTTCCTAATAAAAAGACACTAACTTGAACAGTTACATTATTAGCCAGGAAGAAGGAAGAAAATGTGGAGCAAGCCACATAACCCCTGAGGGACCAAACTCTGAGCTTTCCCAGTTTAACAGGCAAGGTATTGGGAAAAGTCTAAGAATGCATATTTACTTAGGCTTCTACTTATCAGTTTAAGCCATTTAAAACAGCTAAAACATTGGGGTAATTGGCACAGTGTTATTTCTTTGCTACAGCTGGGAACCATTGTAAAATATCACTTTTAGTCCTTACACTGGTTTAAACAAACCAAATAAAATTTACATAAATATACAGTTCAACATATAAGAACAGAAGAGAAATAGAGCTCTACTGTTCAAAGCTATACCCTGAAGAAGATATGCATAAGTTACAAGCACTCTTGTCTTTCACCAGAAACATGTTAGCTGTTAAAAAGGGCACCGATGAAAGAAAAATGTGTAATTCCTTCACAATGAATTATAGGAGACATTGGCATTTCCATTATGCCACTAACATTATTGTTCATTAAGATAAAATTTGGAATTGTAAATTTAGCTGAACTCACCATCATCAGCCTGTAAATATGAACCAAAATTCACTCTCTGGGCCAAAGCCCGCAAGCAGCTGTTGGGAGCAAGAGGGCCATCAGCACAGAGGAGAAGAGATTCACTGCATTGTTATCCAGAATGGGCTTCCCTGCTACGTGCTTTGCATCCTTGGTTGGGTTGTTGACCACCATGCCAGTGCTTTCATCCAAACCTGGAGGAAAAGAGAAGCAGTGTGGAAAACCAAACACCCTTCAAAAAGAACAAAGGAGTGCTGAATAGGAGGGAGACAGCTTTTTTTAAATTTTTTTAAATAGGTAGTCAGGCAGGGACAGAGACCCAGAGAGAACATGGATGTCACTGGGCCTGCCCTGCACGATTAGAACCCCCATATGGTCCAGTCTCATTCAAGATGATTGTAAGCAATAACTCCTCAACATTTCTTGGTTCTTCCTCAGTTTGGCATGGCTGTGGGCTGGCTCTCTCCCTTACACACCTGATGACAAGGCGCATCCTAACTGAATGTTTGTCCCATATAAAGACACCTTGCCGGGCTGAAGAGATGGCTTAGCGGTTAAGGCATTTGCCTGCAATGCAGAAGGACCAGAGTTTGATTCCCCAGTGCCCATATAAAGCCAGATACACAAGAGGGCGCATGTGCCTGGAGTTCATTTGCAGTGGCTGGAGGCCCTAGCGCGCCCATTGTCTCTCTCTCTCTCTCTGCCACTTTCTCTCAAATAAGTAAATAAAATATTTTTTAAAAAAGACACCTTGCCATGTGTGTAAATCTTCTTTGTCATCCTTCTTCCTTTGGCTCTGTCTGGACATAAGTCTCTTGGTCTTCTTCTTTCCCCCTTCCTAGCTTGGGGAGTGGAATTTTTTTTTTTTTTGTCTGCACTTCACTGCCTTATTTTTGGGTGGCTTCTTGCTTAACTACATGTATGATCTCTCTTCATTCCTTTGGTCTCTGACTCTCCTGGTGGTCTCCCAAAGGGGGAAGATTTCTTTTGGTCCATGCACTTTCCTGTCTTGTTTTAGGGTGTTTTCCTGCTTTACTGTATGTGGGCTCTTTCTTTAAACTTCGAGTCCTTGACTATCTTAGTCTTGTCTGACCTGCTATATGAGGAGGACCTTTTGGCTTGGGTTATGCTTTGCTTTCCACGTGTGTAAGCCCCTTCTCCCAGGCTTCTTCCCCAGAGACATCCTATGTGGGGGAGATTTTTCTCCATCTCCCCTCACCATTCCTTTTCCCCAGGCTGGGATGGGTGAGTCTCTTTTTGGCCTGGGTGTTTCTGAATCATAACTCTCCCTAAAATAAACCTTATAATTCAAAATTTACACCTCTTTGAGCCCACATTTTTTTTTGTTTGTTTGTTTTTTCGAGGTAGGGTCTTGCTCTAGTCCAGGCTGACCTGGAATTCACTATATAGTCTCAGGGTGGCCTTGAACTCACAGCAATCCTCCTACCTCTGCCTCCCAAGTACTGGGATTAAGGGCGTGCGCCACCATGCCTGGCTAGAGCCCACATTAATTCTTTACTAACTCATATAAGGACCCAAAAGTTGGCACCTTGGATCTTTAATGGAGTTTAATCTGTACCTGGACCAAAAATCCTCCATCAGCACTTTTCTCCAGATGAGAGACAATCTTTAAAAGATTCTTAGTCACTTGTAGAATGGATAATTTAATGGTGAGATACACGCAACCCCTGATAACAAAAGGTCTTGTTGAATTACTGGGCACTGGCATACCCCAATGTTGGTCTTTTGATACCTCTGGAGTTGCTTTACTAGCTGAAGGGAGACTATGAAGAGCAGAGAAATGGTACACTGGGTATGCCTTCCCGGCGAACAAACCTGTAAATCCCAAGTTGGGATTGAATCTGGGCCAGCCCAGCATTCATGCAGATGAGACCACTATGGTTCACGTGTTTGTGTCCCTCCAAAATAAATGTAAGACCCACTGTGACAGCATTCCAAGGTGGGACATAAAGAAGCCTGAGAGCCACACTCTCATGGGCAGGGCTGATGTTCGTATAAACAGAGGTTCCAGGGAGCTTGTTGGCCTTTTTGCCTCTGCCTTTGTCCACGTGAGGACAAGAACAGCAACAAAGTACTATCTTGGAAGCTGAGAGTGAGCTATCACCAGACCCTGTATCTGCTGGGGTCTTGATCTTAGGCTCCAGAACCAGGAAAAGGAGATTTTTTTATCTTTATAAACTCCCTAGTAGTCTAGATTTAAAAAGAAAACAGGAGCACAAACAATAAAAAGGTCAGATTTTAGTAAGCGAACAAATCTCCTGTTTGCCATATTTTCCCCAAACAATATAATGACACTTCACCCTGTTATGAGCTCACCTCAGGAAAAAAAAAAACCCACCTGGTGTCATTAAGAAGGGGTGTATGTTCCCTAACCTTTTGGTGAAGTAAAAGCAGATTTCTTCTTCCTTAGAATCTAGATGGAAGCAGTGAAACTGGGAACACATTCAAATAGGTGAGGAGGAGACCAGAATGCTAAGGGTTTGAAAAGCCCTTAGGGATCCTTCTCTAACTCCCAGTCTCTTTATGATGTCAATCAAGTGTGGTTACTGAGAGTGTGTGGCAAATCTACATAAGCAGAGCATGTCAGTACACTGGCAAGGTAGGGGAGTCTCAGAAAACACAAAAGATTTTGAGGAAAGCTGATTTTCATATGTATCTTGAGTGGGGCTAAAAACTCAATGGTGAGGAGGATATCCAGCTGATTGGGGATGAGAAGGGGGGGCATTGAGGAATTGGGGATAACAACTCATTGTTTGCCCACTGAATAATGTAACACATTATGGACAATAAATATATATTTAAGATTAAAAAAAAAAACTCAATGGTGGCAGCTAGGTGTATGGTGGCATGCATGTGTAGTCCCAGTTACATGCGAACTTGAGGCAGGTAGATTGCTTGAGCCCAGAAGTTCATGGGCAGCATGGGCAACAGAAGAAGACCCCATTTTGGAAATCCAACCAACCTTCCAACCAACCAACAAAACCTCAATGGTAAAGAGTAAGCCATGGCATTCTCACCATGGGTGGCAGGACCTGTGTAGAGTTCAGGTTAGTGCAGTAAGTATCTACCCAGTGGGGTTGGAGAAAACAAATGGAAGGAGGTGCATTAAGATGATCTGATCCAGCCTGGCTTGATGGCGCACGCCTTTAATCCCAGCATTTGGGAGGCAAAGGTAGGAGGATCACCATGAGTTTGAGGCCACACTGAGACTACATAGTGAATTCCAGGTCAGCCTGGGCTAGAGTGAGACCCTACCTCAACAACAAACAAACAAACAAACAAACAAAAAAAGATGATCTGATCCAAATGTCCTGCTTCCCTGGGACTGGATGACAGCTCAGCATCAAAAGTGCCTGTCACCTGCACTATAGTATTTTCACCTTAGGAGAGCCAGTTCTCATTCAATAATTTCTCACAAAAAAGTAAGAAAACCTAAGCCACAGCGGAGATTTTGCCTTGTCGTTTCTAGTCCCTCCACATTGGCTGTCCTTGGGTTTGGGTTCACATTCACCATGACATTTAATTTTTTCCATATTTCTTCCCCATGTCTTAAAGAACAAATTTAAAAACTTTCAAGAATAAGGTACTGTTCTTACCAGTAAACTGCATGGTTGCCCCTAAATATGAGTCCACAACTGATCCTAGTAATCCAGCTAGGCCTCCAAATGCAATGATGGGCCACTGGGGAGCAGAAATGTCTAAATCACTCACAAAAACCAACTGTGTGAGGAAGTAGGCAAGGCCCACAAAGGTACCCCCAAGGAGACTGGAGGTGAGCCCCACCACTGTAACTCCTCCATTGGTCCCTAAAAAAGAAACATGTATGAAGTCATCTGGTTAATAATCACAAACAATGACAAGGAAAATAATAATAATAATAATAATAATAATAATAATAATAATAATAGGTACCTATCTAATGAAAATGAATCTAAAGAAAGTTCTCTTTAATTCTTGGATGATGTGATGGTTAGATTTTGTTGTCAACTTGATCTTTTTAATTATCTTGGGTGGGTCTCTGAGGATGTTTATAGGAAGGCAGCCTCTCAGCAATGGGCAGGATATAAAGAAGCTCAAAGAAGCTGGAAATAAACATCCTTCCTGTGTGGGCCATACAGAAGAAATTCCAGAGACTCAGGAAGCCATTAAATCTGGGATAGGATTATAAGACCCCACCCTAAAGCTATATAAAGGGGAAGAAATTCTATCTTTGGCCCCTCTGCCTGTTCCCTGTTCTGTGTGTGTAGTGTAGGTGATGGGTTTTTCTCTCTGCTGGGACCTGTGAAAGAGGGCCAGCCTCTTTCGCTGTTACGGATCTTCCCCTCAATCTGTAGTTTCTATAAATACCTTCCTCCCCAAAACTGTGCCTGGTTTGAAGATTCATCCCAGTGTTGCTGACTATGACAGATGCTATTTAGACATATTTATAATATTTTAATACATGTATATATTATGTAATGTTCAAATCAGAGGACTCATATCTATCCAAATATTTATCATTTTTCAAAGGCGAAAGCATTCAAAAATCCTTTCTTCTACTTTTCAGAAATACACAGTACATTACTGTTACCTTTAGTCACCCTACTAAAAACTACAATGCCAGAATTTATCCTGTCTGTTTAATTATATGATCCCCACTGATCAATCTTTCCCTGTCTTTCTGTCCTCTATGTCCCAGCTTCTGGTAACTACCATTCAACTCTCAACTTCTATGAGATCAATTCTTTTATGAGATTATATAGAAGTAAAATCATGGGCTGGGGAGATAGTTCAGCAGTTGCTTACGAAGCCTGCCAGCCTGGGTTGGCTCTGGTTCAATTCTCCAGTACCCACATAAAGAGTCAAATACACAAAGTGGTATATAAGTCTGAAGTTTGCAGTGGCAAGAGGCCCTGGTGCACCCATTCATATTCATCCTCTCTCTTCCTTCTCTTTCTCTTCATTATATATAAATAAATATATATATATTTTTAAAAAGAAGCCAGGCGTGGTGGCACATGCCTTTAATCTCATCCCTCAAAAGGCAGAGGTAGTAAGATTGATGTGAGTTTGAGGACAGTCTGAGACTACAGAGTGAATTCCAGGTCAGCCTGGGCTAGAGCGAGACCCTAACTCAAAAAACCAAAAAAAGAAGTGAAATCATGTAGTTATAAAGAATTTGCGCTGGGTGTGGTGGCGCACACCTTTAATCCCAGCACTCGGGAGGCAGAGGTAGGAGGATTACCATGAGTCCAAGGCTACCCTGAGACTACATAGTGAATTTCAGGTCAGCTTGGGCTAGAGAGTGAGACCCTACCTCGAAAAACCAGAAACAAAAAAAAAAAAAAAAAAAGAAAACTTAGTATTCAGCAGAAACAAAATTATTTTCTTTAGATATGTTTTAACCCACTGTTGGCTGAATACACAGATTTGGGAGGTTAATGGTATATTAAAGATATATTAATACATAATTATATAATAGGCTCTTTTTCTCTTTTGCATTGATCTATGGATTAATCTCTATGCTCTTTTATTGTTTATGTCTTGTTAACATTTTCTGCAAATATTACTTAATAGACTATAGCAACTTTCTAATTAAGAAAACCAAATATAATTCTTTTATTAAAATTATTTTCATTTATTTATTAGAGAGAGAGAGAGAGAGGGAGAGAGAGAGTGAGAGAAGACAGTAAGTATATGGGAACACCAGGGACTCATGTCACTGTAAATAAACTCCAGACTCTTGTACCACTTTGTATATTTGGCTTTAAGTGTGTACTGGGGAATCAAATCTGTCTAGCTGGCTTTGTTGACAACTGAGCCATCTCTCCAGCTCCAAATATAATTCTTAAAAGGCTCTTAAAAATTAATTCAAGAAAATTTCTTTTGTTTTGTTTTTAGGAAACTCAAATCAAGACTCACCAACAGGAACTTTCTTCCAGGTTGTTATTAGCCGTGGTGGGCTTTTGCTCAGAACTGGGCCAACTTCGGAAGCCCAGGTGTCTCCTGCAGAGCAGGCCAGTGCAGCCAAGAGAGACAAACACATCCAGGAGGCAGAGTACTGCTTGGAAAAGTCGATGGGTATTTCCCCGGGGCCACTTTCTATCATGTAGAGCAGGGCCAGTTCTGTGGGCACAGCTCCGTTGCAGAACACCTGAACCCAGTTCCTCTGTCCTCCTAGACAAGTAAGCAGATGCAAAAGACAGAAAATCTTTTCTCCTCAGAAGGAAATTAAGCAATCAAAAAGATGTTATAAAGTTTAACAAAAGAAAAATGGAAAAAAAATGACTATTTTTTAATGGTCTTTTAAAAAATATTTTATTTATTCATTTTTCAAGCAGAGAGATACAGAGAGAGAAAGAGAGATAGATAGAGAGAACACCAGGGCCACCACCTTGTGGGTCTGGCTTATGTGGGTACTGGGGAATTGAACCGGGGGCCTTAGGGACTGGAGGCAAGTGCCTTAACCTCTGAGCCATCTCTCCAGCCCATGACTGTTTTTTTTTTTTTTAAAGACTTAAAAGCAGTATGGTACCTCTACTCACATTCTATTAAAAGATGTAGATTAATGACATGCTCTAGTGCTAAAATTCTGCAGTTCTTTCTTTCTTTCTTTCTTTTTTTTTGTTTTTTTTGAGGTAGGGTCTCACTCTAGCCCAGGCTGACCTGGAATTCACTCTGTAGTCTCAGGGTGGCCTTGAACTCATGGTGACCCTCCTACCTCTGCCTCCCAAGTGCTGGGATTAAAGGCGTGCACCACCACGCCCGGCTGCAGTTATTTCTTATTGTGAAAGACGAAATTAGGCTACTGAAGCAATTCCCAAATATAACATACATGTTTTGACAGTCAAAACATGTTCTGATCAAAAGCTTATGTTAGGAAGAAAGAGTATCTCATTTTGAGTATTGTCAAACATAATTAATTTTACCTTCTTTATATTCTGAATCTACACGCTTCTTTATTTCACCTTTCCACTTGGTGAGTTTTGAAGACGAAAGGAAAAACATCAGCAAGGAAGTGAAAAAGCTGAAATTTGCAATGGTTAGGATAAATCCAACCACTAGAGCTGAAAGAAAGCACAGAATTATATATAATCCATAGAATCATGCTTAAAAAATAAAATTTTTTCAGTTATTTAAACACTATAACCTGAAATATATTTCTTTCTTTATTCATGTGTGCATGTCTGTGTTGATATGTGCAGATGCAGGTATACATGCACAGGACATCTTTTGGTGCTGTTCCTCAGGAATCAGAAATGTCATCCATCTTTTTGTTTTTGAGGCAGTCTTTCACTGACCTGAAGCTTGCAAACTAAGCTAGACTGCCTGGCCTGCAGCATCAGGAATCTGACTATCCATCTCTGCCAGTCAGGCCACACGTTTAGCATTTTTCGGTATGTTTTGAGGATTGTACTTAGGTTCTCACGTTGGATTTGCCCACTGAGCTATTGCCCCAGACCCCTGAAATACATTTCTAATATATCTTCATTCTATCAACCAAGTTACTACAAGCAGTAACATGCATGTCATTTTAACTGATGATTTTTAACAATACTTCTTTTCAAACATACCTATATAAGATTATTTTCAACAATTTTTTTAGAACAGAATACTTTATTATTGATTCTATATATGACACTGGAATAGTCTCATCTGAAGAATTTCTAAACTAACTGCAAGTCTCTCTGGAAGATGAAAGCAGAATTTTTTCAAGTATACACCTTTTACAGTTTCCCTTTATATCCTGGGCTTTCTTTTTTCTACTTTGCAGAGGAAATTCGAATGAAAAACTTTCCATGCCTTTCAAAGAATTTTTGTATGTTCCTCTGGAAATTCATAAACAATGATAACAGAGTAAAATCATTTTTTTCAATAATTTTCCTGTGTGAATCCATGGGAAAAAATCTTAAATTGGTGTGAAAGTAAAAATTGAATAAGTCCTATTGCAGCAACTTTTAGACATATTTTCAGACTTTGTCATGTTTGTTCAGGCAGCCAAAGAAGAAAGTAAGGCATTCCTTCATTTTTCCAATGGTGACTAATTTCAAGGAAAGTGCATAAAACCTGCAGTTCAGTCAGAAAAAACAAAACACACACACTTGAGCGCCTCCCCCACACTTATTTGCAAGCAGAGAGAGATACAGAGAAGAAATGGAGAATGGGCATGCCAGGGACTCTAGCCACTGCAAACAAACTCCAGATGCATTGCTACTTTGTACACCTGGCTTTACTTGAGTACTGAGGAACTCAGTTTTTTGTCAAAACAAAAAAATCCTCTTTTTGATGAGGAAATTATCACGGTTTCTTGTCTGTGATTATGGAAACTGTCAATAAAAAGTTTTTTTTTTTTTTTTTTTTTTTTAACAAATCTTCTTGTGTGTTGAGTGATCATTTCAAGTCCTTCCTGACAGGCAGGCAAGGTAACAGTTTGTTCCATTGCCACCAAATAAACTCAAAACAGAATGACCCTAAAATCGACAGAGATGTTGCAAAGGCATATCTTTTCCGCTTTGACCCTATCTAACATACTATATGAAGTAGCCAATGTTCATGGTCATCACAGGTTCAGACTGAGGAAATAAAGTCAGGGCAACATGCTTGGAAGGAATTGTTTTGGCAACACTATATCTTCTTTTATTCTCAACATTTTTTTAAAATCAGAGTTGGGGTTTATTGAAAGATTTTTATTTTATTTATTTGCGAGAGAGAGAGAGACGGAGACAGAGAGAGAGAGGGGGAGAGAGGGGAGAGAGAAGGGAGAGAGAGGGAGAGAGGGAGGGAGGGAGGGACGAAGGGAGAGGAGAGAGAGAGAGAGAGAGAGAGAGAGAGAGAGAGAGAGAGAGAGAGAGAATGGGCCACACCAGGGCTTCTTGTCACTGCAAACTAACTCCAGAGGCATGTGCCATTGTATGCATCTGGCTTTACATGAGTACTGGGGAATCAAACCCAGGACATCAGGCTTTAGAAGCTAGCACCTAAATTGCTGAGCCATCACTCCAGCTTATCAACATTCTTTTCTTTATAGCATGCATTTGTTAAAAAAAAAAAAACAGGGCTGGAGAGATGGCTCAGCGGTTAAGGCACTTGCCTCCAGTGCCTAAGGCCCTGGGTTCAATTCCTGAGGACCCATATAAGCCACACCCACAAGGTGGTGGTCCTGGTGGTTCTCTCTCTCTCTCTCTCTCTCTCTCTCTCTCTCTCTCTCTCTCTCTCTCTCTGCTTGAAAATGAATTAAAAAAAAAAAAACAAAGTCATGGTCCCCCTCAGTAACAACATAGTAGGGCCAGTGGAACCAGGCTGACTCCTAGGCTATCCATGGTCCCCTGCCCCAAGGACTGATCCAGAATGCCCACAGAGGATATCTAGCTGATTGGGGATGGGGAAGAGGGGCAGTGGGGAACTTGGGATAACAACTCATTGTTTGCTCATTAAATAATGTAACTCATTATGGACAATAAAAATTATTTTATTTATTTAAGAGAGAGAGAGAGAGAAAGAGAAAGAGGCAGGCAGAGAGAGGGAGTATGACTACACCAGGGCCCCCTGCCACTGCAAATTAACTCACGATGCATGCATCACTTTGCATCTGGCGTTGCGTGAATGCTGGGCAAACAAACTCAGGAGATCAGGTATTACAAACTCAGCCAGACTTATACTTTCTTTTTAGAATACTGTAAGATTTTCTTTATATCCAAGACTTCAGAAACTTCTAAGCTGTGAATCATTTGTCCTGCCCAGATCATGCCAAACCCTTCACATAAGTATCAGGCCTCTCAGTAGCCTGAGAAATTGCTTTCCTATTACCTCCTTTTCTTCCATCTACAGAATTTGTCTTCAGGTCTTATCTTTGATTTCTAGAATATCTTTTTATCCTTTTAAAAAATCTGAATGTTAAAGTTATTTTTAAACATTTAAAAAAAACCCCAGAAAACACTATCAGCTAGTCACAGGTCTATATTTGATTGCTGAAAATAGTAACTGCTATTTCCCAAACCTGTCTAGGTCCCACCTCCTCACCCCATCCCATGCATCTCTCACTCAGATAAGGGGTTCACATTTCACAGACAATGCAATACTGAAAAGAATCTGAAGACAGTGATTTCTGCTATCTTCTTTCTGATCCCAAGCAGATCAAGTTTGTACCCAACATTTGCTATCTGGGGAGTTAAACAATACTGTTTATGAATGTCTCATAGTAGGAGTAGAACACCACAAATTTCAACCTAGGAGATTTGGGTAATCTCTGAGAGGCAGAAAAGGTGAAAGGCAGGACTGGAATTTCATAAAAATTTAACAAAGTGAAATCTAATCTATTGTTTTATATAAAATCTGCCTAGACAAAAACTGTAAGAATCAAAAGAAAGCTGGTTAACCCCTAATGTGGAAAGCAAGGGCCAATGGCAGACTTATTCAGCCACACCCAAGGGAGGGAACCCTTTGACTTATAGACTTGAATTCATGGTTCTCAGACTTTGGGCTCAGCCAAGCAAATTTCTAATTATAATCTGATTTCTCACAGAGATTAACTACAAGAACAGGGCTTGCTGGGACAGTGGTATTTTCTATTCCAGTCAGCCTGGTACTTCAACATTCTCTCACATCAATAACATGCAATTCTGGCCTATATGTCAGTTGCTATGACAAAGAGCAGCATTCACCTACTTATTTTGGTCCTAGCCAACTCAAAAGTGAGGTTTTACTTGTGAAAGAATGAACAGAGCTAATCTATAGTGATGAGAAGCCACCCTTGTGAGACCCATCAAGTATCACCATTCGCCTTTCCTAACCACACTTTACCTGGCTGTGTACT
Source organism: Zapus hudsonius (assembly GCA_004024765.1). NCBI lineage: Eukaryota > Metazoa > Chordata > Mammalia > Rodentia > Dipodidae > Zapus > Zapus hudsonius. The sequence continues at coordinate 18,264 of PVHP010011134.1, forward strand.
TCTATGTTTAAAACATCTCCTGCTCTGAGGGTATTAAAACTATTAATCTCCTGTGATGGTTAGGTTTTGTTGTCAACTTGGATCTTTTTAATTTTCTTGGGTAGGTCTCTAAGGATGTTTACAGGAAGGCAGCCTCTCAGCAAGGGGCAGGATGTAAAGAAGCTCAAAGAAGCTGGAAGTAAACATCCTTTCCTGTGTGTGCCATGCAAGAAGGAAATTCTGGAGACTCAGGAAGCCATCAAGTCTGGGATAGGGTTGCAAGACACCACCCTAAGCATATATAAAGGAGAAGAGATTCTCAACCGGGCATGGTGGCACACGCCTTTAATACCAGCACTCGGAAGGCAGAGGTAGGAGGATTGCCGTGAGTTCAAGGCCACCCTGAGACTACAGAGTGAATTCCAGGTCAGCCTGGACTAGAATGAGACCCTACCTCTAAAAAAAAAAAAAAAAAAAAAAGGAGAAAAGATTCTCTTTGGCTCTCCTGCCTGTTCCCTGTTCTGTGTGTGTGGTGTTGGTGATGGATTTTTCTCTCTACTCAGACCTGTGAAAGAGGGCCAGCCTCTTTCGCTGTTATGGAATTTTCCCTCAATCTATAGTTTCAATAAATACATTCCTACCTCAAATTGTGCCTGATTTGAAGATTCATCCCAGTGGCATGTGGCTGACTACATCTCCCTTAATGAGAAATGATGTTCTATGGTAGCATTTTAATCACTGTTAATTGTAAGTGCCTAGAACAATGCTAGGCATACATGGTACTCTCACTAAATACTTGCTGAAAAGGAATAAAAAACTGGTCAACCAATGCCCAAATGTCTTGGCAAATGAAATTAAACTGAAATTTACCAAGCCAAAGGCCTAATAAAACAAACTGGATCAATGTAAGTCTTATAACTAGACATGACTATATTAATAATGACTAGACCACATTTCCTTGGAGTAAGTCATCTGTACAGTGCTTTTCAGGTGATAAGTACTTTACCACATGCCCTCATGTGACCCTCCTCTTACTCTGGGAATTTTCTCACCTTCTAGGATCTGGTTCACTGTGAACCTTAAGCACTGTGTCATCTGTGCCCCATTTTATAAATAAAAAATTTTTTTAAAAAGGCATGAAACTACAGGACCATAAGCTGACTGGTAAAGGCTCTTTCCAAGGTCTTGGAAAGCAGCTTTGCAAGTGAGGTTGCCTGATGCCTGTAAGATTCATTTCACTTTAGGATATGTCCTTCCCTAAATTAAATAATGAAAACCCCATTGCTCTGACATGAAAATGGAGGCAGAGAGTCATAATTATTACTCAAACTAATTCTGCTTGACTTTAGTGCTTGTTCTCTGTGGTGGTTTCAGTGTAAAATATCTCCCTTAGCCTCCCAAGTGTTTGCTATTAAGCCTCCTACTTAGTCTCCAGCTTTTGAGAGGGCAGAGCCTTCCTGGGAAAGGTTAGTTGAGCCCACTGAGTATTCAGAGCTGGCTGATGTGATGTCTCAGCTGCCTGCTCTGCTGTGCTTTTCCTACCGTTATGGATGAAGCTTCCCCAAAACTTCTGACCAAAATAAATCCTTTGCTCCCATAAACTGTGCCTGGTGGGACGTTTTCTACCAATCACAGCATCTTGCCTCCATGAAGGCCTACTCTAGGTTATAAAACTTCATTAGAAATAACTTCCATATAAATGCATAGGAATGGAGTGCACTGACAACACAATAGGAGCTAAAGGTCAGTGGCATTTTGAAGGTTGAGGAGATGACTTTAAGGACGGCCAGTTCTGTAGAGACCTCATCCTACAAGACATATTTAGGGAGAATTCTCATGTATTGTTCCTTTGAACACTGGTAAGATATGAGGCTTCTCATGTTGAATCAGATCATGTTGCTTCTTTGATTTTAAGTAAGAAATCCCACCAACTTTGGGAGAAAATCCTTACTGGGGGATACCAGCCCCACTGATACAACCCTAATTTCTTTGCCTTTATCTCTTACTACTTTCCCTTTCCTTACCACTTTCCAGTCAAATGAGCTTTCTTCTCACTGTTGACCAAGTTAGGTCTGTGTACATTCACGCTTACGCACTTGTTATTCGGTCAGCCTCAAAGTCCTTCTCGTTGCTGGCTTCTTTAGGTCATAGCTCCAAATTACCTTCTTAGACAAAAGCATCTGACTGTATCTAGAGAAGAGTGCAATGTACCCTCCAATACACACTCCACTATTTTAACTTCCCTCATAAACTTGAAAATTACCTGAAAAGTTTTTACACATTTTATTTACACATCTATTGGCCCAGGATTAAGCTACTGGCAAGCAAAAATAGAAGAATTGCAAGTTTGGGCTATAAATGAAGACCCTGTTTCAAAATAAAATAAAATAAATAAAGTAAAATGAAAGGTCAATGGAAACTGAAATCTTGATTCGGTTCACAGCTATATCCCCAGTGTTTGGAACACAGCACACAATAGTACTAAATGTTCTAAATGCTCAGGAAATATTTGTTGGAAAAAAAAAAAGCCCATGCCCAGTTCAGTTCTGAAAAAAATAATCTACAACACTAGGTTTGCACTCTGGTTGAGACTACTCACAGCTATTTCCAAGAGTTACTTTTCTAATCGCTCTTCCCTTCTACACCTAGGGGAAGTGTTCCAATAATTCTGTCAGCAGGCAACTAATCCAATTAAAGGGGAATATCAAGGTCCACAAGTCTATCCTAGAAATCTACTCATATCAATGACAAAGTTAAATTTGTCTGCTCTTGAAATTCTGACAGAATAAGAACGCCGAATAATGTATAACATTATTACTGAGTAAAACATATGATGCTAAAATTCAGTCATATAGTCAGAATTTAGAAAATACGAGCTTAGCAAATACTTATGATGGAGTTACTTTAGTCATTCTAAGTAAGAACATACCTCCTAAAGCTCCACTGTGGTCTAGACTCTTCTTTTTAAAGCCATTACAGACAATCACAACAGGAACAATAACAGAAAACAGCCAACGCCAAGGAGAAATAGGCCTTAAGTTACCTGAAAAATCACAAAGACAGAGAACAAGTAGTGTCAGTTTGGCACAGGTTAGTCTTGGCATTAGCTTTAATTAAGTGCAGTCTGAATTATAATACTATAAGCAGAGAAGCTGAGATGAAGTCATTCAAGGAATATGTTCAGACTTGAATATGTTCAAGTGTTGAGAACCATTTACAGCTATTTATGATAGTATCTCAAACATGAGTATTTGGAAATATAAAATGAATCTCTTGGTCCTTAAAGGTTTTAAAGGAGGTATATATTAAATTTAAGCCAAGCTAAACAAGATTTAATTTCTGTCTTTCTTGGGTTATTTTAAACAAGTAACATTCTGATAGGCTACAAACCAGTTTCAGCAGTTAGAAATCAACTCTAAAGGTTGTAGCCAGCTCACAGGTGTTTTGATGGCTAGCATGGTAACTTTATTGCTATTTAAAGATAAAAAGATGTCACATAAAAATTCTGATTTTTTAAAAAAATATTTTATTTAGTTGCAAGGAGAGAGAGAGAGAGAGAGAGAGAGAGAGAGAGAGAGAGAGAGGAGAGAATGAATTAGAATGAGATGGGCATTCCAGGGCCTCCAGTTGCTGCAAACAAAGTAAGTCCATATGTATATATCATTTTGTGTATCTGGCTTTACATGGGTACTGGGGAATCAAACCCGGGTTGTTAGGCTTTGCAGGCAAGCGCCTTAACTGCTGAGTGATCTCTTCAGTCCCAAACATTCTGATTCTTGACTTCTGTATAAAAGATGAATGTTCTGGCTCATGTGGCAGAATTAACTGAAGGTGAAGAGAGCTATCTCCTTTAAACAAACCAAAGCTTCTCATTAAGAAAGTTCCTATCACTCCTGATAGCCTTCTAGACACTAAGACTAAAGGATTTTTTTCATTCTGAAGAAAATCATTGAACTATTGCTTGAATCCATGTTTCTATCAAAAGAGGGAAAATAGCAGGGCACAGACTTGTATTCCCAGCACTCTGGTAGTGAAGCAGGAGGATCACTAGTTCAAGGCTAGTCTGGTTTACACAATGAGTTCCAGGCCAACCAGGATGTCATAGCTCACACACTGCTGGGATGAATCTCCAAACCAGACACAGTTTTATGGAAAGAAAGAATTTATTGAAGCTAAAGATCCAGGGGACGTTCCATAAGCAGAGGTCGAAACTGATCACCAATACCACACGCACATCAGCAAACAGGCAGGGACCAGGGAGAGAAATCTTGTTCCCTTCAACCCTATCCCAGACTTGTTGGCTTCCTGCCTTGCCCTCCCAGGAAGGAATGTTCATTTTTAGCTTCCCTGAGCTTCTTTACATCCTGCCCCCTATTGAGAGGGCTGTCTTCCTGTGAACATCTTCAGAGGCCACCTAAGATAATGAAAAAGGTCAAGTTGACAACAAATCCAATCACACAGGATAAACAAATTTTAAAAAAAGGAAAAAGTGTTTCTGGCAGTGAAAACTATTGCTGCTGCATGTCTAACATGTAAACACACCTGTACAGGTTATAGGTGGCTGACTCTAGGAAGATGGTTCAGCTTAGAAATCCTAGTTGATTCTATTTAAGTATGTAAGAATCTCCTCTTTTCCCGCTTCTCAAACCCCCATCTTCTGTGCATCACTCTGAATAGTCTGCAAAGGATACCTACCTGGTTATTCATTTGTCACTTTGAAAAAGGACTCTATTCTGAAATGGCTACCACTCACAACCACGTGGAAAAGTTCATGTGCTTACTCTCCTCTCGACTTTTTTTTTAATAATTTTTTTATTTTTTTAAAAAATATTTTACTTATTCATTTTCAAGGGGAGGGAGGGAGAGGGAGAGGGAGAGAGAGAAAGGGAGAGAGAGAGAGAGAGAGAGAGAGAGAGAGAGAGAGCACCACGGCCATCACCTTGTGGGTCTGGCTTATGTGGGACCTGGGGAATTGAACCCGGGGCCTTAGGCACTGGAGGCAAGTGCCTTAACCGCTGAGCCATCTCGCCAGCCCATCCTCTCAACTTTTAAAACCCTGTAATGACCAGTATAGTTTTTACAGAAAGAGGAAAGAAGTTTGTGGATAGCCATGTGCTAAGGCAGCTTCAAAGCTTTATAAAGATCCCACTGGATGTAATGGCCCCTGGCTATAAGTCCAGCATACAGGAGGCTGAGACAGGAGGACCAAGTTTAGGCTAGCCTGAACAACACAGGAGAGTCTCAAAAAACAATGGATTAAGAGTCATGATGGGAACCGGGTGTGGTGGCGCACACCTTTAATCCCAGCACTCTGGAGGCAGAGGTAGGAGGATTGCTGTGAGTTCAAGGCCACCCTGAGACTACATAGTGAATTCCAGGTCAGCCTGGACTAGAGGGAGACCCTACCTCGAAAAACAACAACAACAAAAAAAAGTCATGATGGGGGAGAATATACAGAGACATTCCCCCCCCAGCAACAACACGCAAGGGGGGGGGGGGAATCTGGCTACCTTCTGTGCTATTCATAACCCCCTACCCCATGGACTGATCCAGTATGCCCACTGAGGAGGGTCCCCAGTGGGTTGGGGACAGGGAAGAGGGAAATGGGGGTACCATCATTAGATTTGCTAATACATTGTATCTAATTGAGGATAATAAAGATATTAACAATAAAAACACATGGGTTGGATATGAAGCAACCCTTTAGAATCTGTCTAGCATGTACTAAACCCAGGGCTCAATCCCCAGCATTGCAAAACCAAAAACCCTATGATCAAGGAATGGAATATGTGTACGTGAAAAATGTCATGATGAAATCCATCATCTTGCAAATTTTACATGGACTAAGGGGAAAAAAAATCCCTTTATAGAGATCTGAGCCAACATATAAAGCCAGGCAGGGTGGTTTACACTTTTAGTCTCAGCATTCAGGAGACTGAAACAGGAGAATTGTGAGTTCAAGGTCAGCCAGCTCAGAATACACATCAAGACCCTATTGTAAAATAAAACAAGACACACACACACACACACACACACACACACACACACACACACACAAATGAGCAAGCACCAAAGTTACCCTATATTTATGCAAAATGGCCTTACGCATTAAAAGGAATCGTTTTCATTTAGTTAGTTAATTTTGCCAGGCTGAGGATCAAACTCAGGAAAGTACTCTACCACTAAGCTATATCTTTCAGCATTGGAAGTCTATTCTTATCAATGACCAAACTGACAAATCCTTCACATCTCCAAACGCATCCCAGTACCATTCAATGCTCATTGTTTTTGCAGGATGTATGAAACTGCTAAACTACATTATTAATTTTATTCAAGATTAAAAGTCTCAAAAAAGATTAAGTCTCCAAAATTGCTTTACAAAATTATATTTTATGTAGCTTTTCATCATTTGAAACATAAAGATATCTGGAGATAAGTATAACTAATTACCACAAGATTTGGCTTTAGACATGCAAGACACTATGTATAACTAACATATAGTATCAGGTCACTAAACTAAGTTCAGGTTGTGGAACTAAACACAACTGAACAGCCATGGCTATTCAAAGCAGATCAGTTTTGGACTGTATAATATCAGTCTAAAATTCCAGTCTAAAAGAACAACGTGGAATACTCCTACTTACCATAGTAGGTGCTAGCAGTCATTGACATAATCCAGAAGGCCAGGGAAATGCAAATGACCAAGCTCAATACTACTATGTTGGTAATCATCTCTATATATCTTTGGCATATATTGTCGTCAGAATCTGTCATGGAAAATAAGGCTAGGCGCCCCTGAGGTGGGGGAAAAAGATGAATTAAGTCATTTAAATTGCCTGCCAAGAAACTCGTTTAGAGGCAAACCTAAATGCCGTCTTCCACCAGCCCAACAGAAACAACAGAAAATACAATTTCAAAATTTGCTGCTGGCGAAGCGCTTCAGCCGGTCGTATCTCCAGGAAGCACTGGGCGGCGGACTGACGCCGGGACCCGAGACCAGGAAGGAGAGGGAGACAGACACAGCCCGGTAGCCAATCGGCTGTCGGCGGCCGCGAGCCCCGCCCACCTCCCGGCGTCCGCCACAAGCCCCGCCCAGCGCCCAGCGCGAGCCCCGCCCACGGCCGCAGGAGGCGGCGGACCTCCGGGACTCACGGCATCACCCGCGTCCAGGTCCGAGTCCCGCCGGCTTGGCGGAGGCCCCGGCAGCTCTGCTCGCGCCTCCTCCGCCGGCGGCTCGCTCCTGTGCGCATTTGCTGGGGACCGCCTCGGTCACGTGAGCACTAAAGCGACAGCCGGCGGCTTGCGGAGTTTCTTGGAATACCGACACCCGGACACAGAGGGTCCCCGGGTGGGGTGCGCACCAGCATGGCGCGCCGGAAAGTCGAGAGCCGAGAGTTCTTTTCAGGGGTGTGCTATGCAAGCGCTTCATGCAGATATGGGGGTGCTACCCGGAGACAGGAATATACTGTGCTGTAGAAGGAGTCTCTGCAGTGGGTCTGACCCCGCTGGGTACTAAATATGTAAGGATAAAGCTAGACTGAGTTTCTGCTGAGTTATGAGGTAGGGTCTCACTCTGTAGTCCCAGGCTGGCCTCGCAGGGATCCTCCAACCTGTGCGGGGGGTGTATTAATTTACACTTACATTATGGAAGCGCTTGTTCCCAAAGACTTCATAAAGTAATCTCGGGCATTACATTTAGCCATCAGAATTCCTTATTGGAATTAACAGTTTTGAATCTTTTGGCTGCTTTATTTGAAATTGACTTTTATTTGCCTAAATTAGTAGTTATCTGATAACTACACTTCTGAGTTTTTTTTGTTAACTACTGGCAATGTAAGACAAAAGTGTTTCAAGCACACAATTGTGATTTAACCCACTAGTAGCACTTTGGTGTTGTTTTGGTTTCAAAGTAGGCTCTCACTCTAGCCCAGGCTGGCCTGGAACTCACAGGGATCTTTGTACCACCGCCATGGCATTTTAAAAATATTTATTTATTCACTTGTGGGGAAGACAGAGAAAAAGGGCCTCCAGCCACTGCACATGAACTCGGTGGCATCCGCTTCTTTGTGCATCTGGCTTTACATGGGTACTGGGGGAAATGAACCCAGGTCGTTAGGCTTTGCTGGCAAGTGCCTTAACTACTCCAGCCTTTTTTTTTTTTTTTTTTAAGATAGGGTCTTACTGTAGCCCAGGCTGACCTGGAATTCACGATGTAGTAGTCCCAGGGTGTCCTTGAACTCACAAGTGATCCTCCTACCTGTGCCTCCAGAGTGTTGGGACTAAAAGTGTGCACCACCATACCAGGGTCAAATAGTACTTTTAAGTGCATGTTATTTCCACTGCTAGTAGCTACTTTAAAATGATTATTAATTAAACATATGCCAAGGCATCTGTCTTTCCTTTGGTAGACCATCTAGTTAGTTAACTAAGATCAAAACTTGTTAAGTAGGACTAGTGTTGGCTTCTACAGAAACTTACATGGTCACTTTAGTCTTAGCTTGTTCTGCCTCGGTAATTGCATTACTCACCATGCTACTAGAGGTGCCAGGACCTCTAGGCATTGCAAGCACCTTAAACCTTTGAGCCATCTCTTCAGCCCCGTTTTTTTTCATTAGATAAAATTGTGAAATGTACTTGTTTTTGCCTTCATCACAGTCACAGTGACCTCATCTGATCAGCTGGTGTTATAAAAAAGCCTGGACTCCTTACAGGCCACCTGCCAAGAACATTCAGGTCGATCTTTGTCAGAGCAGCTCCTCTGCTCATTCTGTGGTGGCAGAGGTGACTGTTCTACCTTTGAGCTCTCTCTCCAGCTAAAACTGGATAGTAAGTCATAGTGCCAGTGATGTCACCCTTCTTGGTAATGTTTGTCTTCCAATAAAAAAGTTTTTTCATGGGTTGGAGAGATGGCTCAGAGGTTAAGGTGCTTGCCTACAAAGCAGCAGCAGGACCCGATTCCCCAGTACCCACATGCATCTGGATTTTTCAGTGGTGGGTGGCCCTGGCACACCCATTTTCTCTCTAATAAACAAAACACAAGAAAAGCTGTTACACATAAAACCGAAGAGCAGAGAGGAACCTGATTTCCCCACCAAAGTTTCCTGCCTAACACTATTTTCAAAAATGTATTCACCAATCCAGACCCAGGAGCACCTGCTACCCCATGTGTAATGTGCAAGCATGCTACAGATGAGTAGAGGAACTCAGTGTGCTCACAAATCCAAGCCCTGAGAGCTAATGCATACAGAAGTTCTACAGTGCGTTTAACAGCTTGGTTTGTGGAAGCTGGACTCCTTGTCTCTGAGGATCAGTCGTGGACCCTGCTCCAAGTGCTGTCTTCCTTCTGAGCTCAAGCGCAAGCCCTGCACAGCCTCATTCAGAGGTGACAGTGTTTCTGTGGGTCTTAACTGTAACCCGGTAAAAGAAATGACCCTTCAAATTATTTTTCCTCACTTATGCAAAGCAAGCTGCACTTTCTTTTAGTGCTTGAATACCTACAATTAAACTTAGGGGTTGGAATTTTTTTGTATCCTCATAAGACAGTAAGAATGCATTCATTATTAAAGGCTCCAAGAAGTTAAGAATCTTGTATATTTGTAGAAATCTTCCATGAAATACTTGAGTTTAGAACTCACAAGCATAGAAATACTGAAAGTGCATTGTTTTAAATTTCACAATATAAATGCTTTTTTCTTTGGTGCAAAGAAGATTGGATTTATGATAAACATTTGATATTTAACAATTGCAAAAATTATTCCAATGACAAAACAGAGACGTATCATTGGATTTTGTATAAAATCCTTTGAATCTAAGCCAAGAGAGTGGTTAGGTTTTGAAAACTCTGCTAGTATTTGAGTGCTTCATGTATACATATCAGACCCTTGATCATGATCTTAGTATAAAAATGCTTTGATAATCATATCGATAAATCAATCTTTGTGTATACTTCAGAGAACTATATGGAGAATTACTATTTTTTTAATATTTTATTTATTTGAGAGAGAGAGAGAGAGAGGGAGAGAGAGAGAGAATGGGCACGCTAGGGCCTCCAGCCACTGCAAATGAACTCCAGACACATGTGCCCTCTTGTGCATCTGGCTTTATATGGGCACTGGGGAATCGAACTCTGGTCCTTCTGCATTGCAGGCAAATGCCTTAACCGCTAAGCCATCTCTTCAGCCCGAGAATTATTTTTTGAAGCTGTGGATCAAATCCAAGGCCTTATGCATGCTAGAGAGATATTCTACTAGACACCCTAAGTCCACAAGAATTTTTATAGCCCTCAAACATCTGGCCTAGATGGCATAAGCAGCATTTCCAACAGGGCTATAATGTACGCCTAAGAGATTACTTGAGCAAAAATTATGAATTTTTTCATCTTTAAGGCTTCATATATTTTGTTTTACAATTTAATTTAGAGAAGGAATTCTATAGAAGTTTTCATGGGGCCAAGTTAAGGGAAGAACTTTCAAAGAAATGTTCATTTTTTTGGAAATAACAGGCATGACAGTACTTAGAAACAAAATTTTTAATACCAACAAATTTCAAATGGTTTTGTGAGTACAATATGTTACTATTTAAGGTACATTACAAAATCCTGAATTTTATAAAGTTTTCAACTGTCTAATATCAAAAGAATCCCACTCCTGGTAATAAAGATATCAATTTTTATATTATATTCAAAATTAAAATTACCCGTATTCTAACACTGAGAAACAAGATAACATTGTAAATCTACCTAGATACACTCAACAATGACCTACCTCATGGACTACCTTTAATATACAAAAATTTACCTTTTGTTTCTTTGAGACACTTGACTTACCCTATTTGAATAACAACCATTAAAGGATTAGAATATAAAGGGCAGAAGGGATCTGGCGGCAGAAGGTGTGTTCATTCGAGAAATGTGTAGACCACAGGCATTTTTATCTCTTGTGAAGACTGGCACATATACAGATGCCTTCTTTTGTAAATCAGAGATAATACCACTTACCTCTTGACAGTTTGTAAGGAAAAACTAAGAGAAGGAATGTGAGTCAATTATTTTGTAAGTCCAAGTTATTTCAGAAATGCATCACTAGGATTATTTTGTCCAAAATATCAAATTTCAAATACTCCAATACTTAGCTATGTTTTCCTTTTAAGCAGATACTGTTACATGTTTATTTATTGTTTTTAAAGAGTAAAAATGTCTTACAACCCAAATGACACTGTAATTAGGTCAAACACCAATTCTACCTTCATGGGTAAGTCCTTCTAAACAATATGTTTTATTTCAAAAATGAAGCACTTGATTGTAAAAAGGTTTCAAGTTTCTATGTTTTGATGGAGCTCCAATTCAACACTGTTTACCAAAGCACTTTGCACCTATTTCTTCTATAGAATGCACTACATTATGTCCTCTTAGGCTTTGAGCAACTTAACAGCAGAAAATCATGTCATCTTAACCATTTTGGTGCAAGGGTTTGGACCCTGGGCATCATGCATACTAAGCATACTTTACCACTGAGCTATCACTATCAGCCCAATATTTATCTTCCCATAAGCTTCTAGACTTTGAATGTTTTTCTTAGAGACATTAGTGGCCAGGAGACAAAATGGCTTAACAGAGGATCTATGTTATATTCAGCTGGGGAAAAAGTTGTTATAAACTGGAGTATGGTGGCACATGTCTTTAATTGCAGCACTCGGGAAGCAGAGGTAGGACGATTACCATGAATTTGAGGTCAGCCTGAGACTACATAGTGAATTCCAGGTCAGCTTGGGATAGATTGAGGCCCTACCTTGAAAAACAAAACAAAACAAAAGTTGTATTTTGATTTCTTGAAAAAAAAAAAAAAAACTTCTTGAAAGTGGGTTTAGGTTGGCCTTGAACTTCTGATCCTCCTACTTCCACATCCAAAGTGCTGGTAATACAAGCATGTACCACCATGGCAGGTTTGATCGGTTTTATGATAATCAGCTAGGATATATATATATATATATCTTTATTATGGGACTTCCCCTGGATCTGGAGCTTCAATAAATCCTTTCCTCTCATTAAAACAAACAAACGAACAAAATATTTTCTCTATGAATGGAGTTTGCTTTTTGTTTTTAAAGCCTGGACTAGAACTTGCAACCCTCTTACCCTCACCTCCCGATTGCCAAGATGACAGGAGTGCCACCATGTTCAGCCATGAAACTAGTTTTAAGGTAGACAGGTACATGTTAATAAAACAATTTGATATAGGAAAGGTTTGGAACATACTATCAAGACATTAACATGAAAGTAACATGGAGAAAATGCACACAAAATTACAATGGCTGAGGGTTGATTCAATGGTGTCAAATAGCTAAGGGAAAAGACTATACATTATAGCAGTGATAGCACCTGCCTCTAGCATACATGGCTAAATCCCCAGAACTGCAAAAGAAAACAGCATTAACAAAATGGTGAGTGAAGACTTACTTTGCCAAAAGTTTGTTGTATTTTGTAATGCTATATTAAGGATAATTATCGATAGTAAATGGATGACACTAGTTAGTGTTTAGTGCTTGGTTTAGAATGCTATACTTGTGAAACAGTTTATATTAATGTAATTATTTTTCCATCTTGAGTTATAAAGTAGATATGGCCAGTGTGTGTGCTGATATTTGAGATGTCATAAAGGTATCTGAAACCATATTAGAAAAAAATAATGCAATGATAGTTCAAAGGAACTACATCCAATCCTTAAAGATGTGATGACTAACAAGGATTACAGCATCTGCAAAATAATTTTTATACGTATTTGCTACAGAGTATCTCATGAGAACTAAAAGAGACTTTGTTCTACCTTTACATTTCCTGAGAAGAAATTCCTCATGAGAAGTGCTAATACTGTAAAAAGGTTGTTGCTAGCATCAAAGCAAATGTCATTTAAAAAAAAATGAGAAAGGGCTGAGGATGTATTTAAGAAGGTAGAGTGCTTGCCTAGCCCAGGATCCAGTCCTCAACAACATATAAGCTGGGCGTGGTTGCACAGCAGTAAACCTGCATTTGAGAGGTGGGAGCAGGCAGATCAGAAGGTCCATCTTATTCTAAGCAACATGGAATTCAAGGCCAGCTTGAAATATATGAGACCCTGTCTAAAAAACAAAACCACACAAACACAGGCAAAACACATGCAAAATGACAAAACAAAAACCAACTTCTTTATAGAAAAGATTTTCCAATAATTTTGATCAGGTATATGCTACTTTTGTATGGGAGTATCACAAGCTTGAAGCAAGATTTAATAATTTAGTTACATATTAATATATTTTTACAGTACTTAACCAAAGCTTTTTGATGGGTTCTTATTCGACATTTGGTGAAATAAGGCAGACCTTTTCAAGTGGCAACTATTAGGATATTTTGATGCTTCTAGTTTGTAAATAGCATTTGCATAGCTTTATTACAGGTTTACATGTATTATTTCCAACTGCATATGGTTGCTCTATTTAACTCTTTAAAAAACACAAGACAAGGGTGGGTGTGGTGGTACACACCTTTAATCCCAGTACTGGTGAGGCAGTGGTTGGAGGCTAGCCTGAGAATACATAGTGAATTCCAGGTCAGCCTGAGCTAGAGTGAAACCCTGCCTCTAAAAACCTAAATAAATAAATAAATAAATAAAATTAAAAACAAACTCATGTGTAAATTGATTCCATTGTAAGTTGTAAATTGTGAAAATACAAAGGGTTAAATACTTTTCTGTGATTAAATTATATTTTGTGTTTATAAAGAGGGGAAAAGGCCATTCCTAAGATATAAAATGAATTTAGAAAGTAGTTAAAAATGAATTAACAGCTTAAGAGTTTTGCTGTTATCACACATGGAACAAAAATGTATGTCTAAAATATTTATCTTATACCAACTTTGTAGAAATTCAGTGTTTTTATTTCAATAAAATAACAGTATACATTTGTCTATTTTATTAAGGTGAGAACTGGATCTTAAATTCTGGATTACTTTTACATGCATAATCATCTACCAGTTTCTACTAGTCTGAGGTACTTGAGGCCTTATCTAATTTGGATTCCCAAAGGTACTTCACATTCAAATTTGTTTTCAACATATTCTATAATATATTTTAAAAATCCAATGTTCTTATAAGGGAGGTCATGAGCTCAGACTGGTTGTAAAAATATATATAAAAAATTTAAATAAAAGAACTTGCCCTGTACCCGAGAGATTTTATAATTTTCTTTCTTTTTTTTTCTCTGTGGTAGGGACTTACTCTAACCCAGGGTGGCCTGGAACTCACTCTATAGTGTCAGGTTGGCTTTGAACTTACAGCATTCCTCCTACTTCTGCCTCCCGAGTGCTAGGATTAAGGGCATGCATGTATCACCACATCTGGTGTATTCTATAAATTTTCAACCAGTGCCAATAATAATTTAATTAATACAAAACCTAGCCATTTTAAGGTCACATCTAATGTGAGTAGATTCTACTTGAGCATGTTCTTTAGAATGTAATACCCAACTTTGGTAAAGGGAAATTTTTTATGTCATATAAATTAAGCATATTACTTGTTATAGGTTGTTCTTTGACAGTAACTTCAAAAGACAAACCAGAAACACCTTGCAAACATACAATTTCCTAAGAAAATTTCTAAGCACATAATTCTTGCATAAGGCACTTCTATTTATTTTCAAATAAAAGTTTCATTAAACAGTTTCTCTTTTTCTTGTAATCAAGTCTTCATAAGCTATATAATGATACTTATTTTAAATAAAACTTTATCAAGTACCCAATTATAGCATAACTGCCAAATATTTTTACCTCAGAAAAAGAATTGGAGGATGGGCATTAAGTTTGTGAAAGAAAAACTTGAACGTAGAGCCTGTTGGGTTATTTTATAGAATTGATAATGTTTTGTCTTGTTGCTCTTGTTCAAGAATTTTGAAACCTCCCAAAGGAAGACTTCTTAAGGCAGAGGGTAAGATGTGTTCTGATGTGCCCTTAGGAACCATGTTATTTGCTTCCAAGCTCTTCACAAAGCAAGTGGCTTTGACCCATCTTCTAGTTGCTCTGCGTTCTTTTTGTAGGCAAGTTTTCATTTTTCGTCTTAGACTTGCTATTTCTTCTTCCAGTTTAATTATTCTCCTTTTTGCCTCCATAGGGTTCCTAAAGGCATAACTGTGTTCAAGTAGTACTTGCTGACTACTGTTTGACTTTAAATTAGATGGTCCGGTTGGAGTTAAACTGTCATTTTTCTTCAAAAGATTTCTTCTTGACTTGAGTTTCTGAGCCGAATAAATTAAAGAGTTGAACATAAATTATAAAATATCACAAATAAGTAGTGTCTTAAAACTGCTCTTTTAAGAACTGTTTTTAAGTTTAATGGAAAACAACAGTAAGCTAGCTCATGTGAATTAGGCTCTTAACAGGTTGAATTAACTCTAGACACCTAACACTTCCTTCTGTCCTTTATCTCTAGAGCTATTCAAACAATGATTTGGAAATAAGTGGATTTCCAAGTAAGTATTTTCCAAACTACTCAATATGAGATCTATGGAAACTGTAAAATTTCTTTGCAATTTTCTTACTACGACAAATTTCAAATGTATTTAGACATTTTTGTTGATCTGTGGTATTGATTTGATTTCCTTTTAAGTTAAATATTATTCTTTTTTTAAAAGTATTTTATTTATTTATTTATTTATTTATTTGAGAGAGAGAGAGAGAGAAAGAGAGAGAGAGAGAGAGAGAGAGAAAGAGGCAGACACAGAGAGACAGAGAATGAGCATGCCAGGGCCTCCAGCCCTCTTGTGCATCTGGTTTTACATGGGCACTGGGGAATCAAACTCAGGTCCTTCTGCATTGCAGGCAAATGCCTTAACCGCTAAGCCATCTCTTCAGCCCAAATATTATTCTTTTTTTAAAAATATTTTATTTATTCATTTTTAAGCAGAGATACAGAGAGAGAGAGAAAGAGAGAGAGAGAGAGAGTGTGCGCTAGCAAGCACACCAGGGCCACCACCTTGTAGGTCTGGCTTATGTGGGTACTGGGGAATTGAACCCAGGGACTTAGGGACTGGAGGCAAATGCCTTAACCGCTGAGTCATCTCTCCAGCCCAAGTTAAATATTATTCTCTCTCTTGGTTTTTCGAGGTAGGGTTTCACGATAGCTCAGGGTGACCTAGAATGCACTATGTAGTCTCAGGCTAGCCTAGAACTCACAGTGATCCTCCTGTGATTACAGGTGTGTGCCACCATGCCTGGCTATTCTCTCAATTTGATGAATAGTTCAGATCTAGAGTCTACTTAAGTAAAATGTAAAGTATCCATAGAAATATAGTCTCAAGTATCAAGCTTCTAAATATTAATTATTTACATTGACTCTTCAAAGATTTAAAATCTGACCAGAAACCTTTTGCTCAAGTCAGAATGCGGAGGACTCTTTTGTTCATTATGCTCCAAGAATAAACCACTGATAAATTTCAGATTATATCACATCTTAATAGTGTCATTTATTCAATAAACATTAAATAAAGTCATAAGGTGTGGTGGCATATGCCTGTGATCCCAACATTTGGGAGGCTGAGGCAAGAGAACTGCCATATGTTCAAGGATAGCCTTGAGCTGGAGAGAAGACGCTTGTCTGAAAGGATAGCCTGGGCTACACAGTGAAACTCTGCCCCAAAAGAAACAAAGCATAACCCACTTAATGAAACTCACACTATTAATTCCTGGGGAAATAATGGTGAATAAGTTGTAGCTCCTGTCATAAAAGCTGTAGTTAGTCCCTCTGCTTAGGAGTTGACAGGGTCTCCTTTTTGCTCGAGATCCCAAATATCTAAGATTCTGGCATAACGTTTAGTAGTTGATAATAATCAAAATCTCTTTCTTTCTTTTTTTTTTTGAGACAGGGTCCCATGTATCTGATGTACATGTAGTTATGATGATGGTATGTAGCTGATGGCCTTGAACTCTTCTTGATCCTCATTCCTCAACCTCCTGATAGCATGAATTACAAGCATGCACCACAAATGCAGGTCTTAAGGACCATTTCAAATTCCATACTAGAGGGCATAAGGCCTCTGGTACTGTTTGGGTGGTTAAAGTGCAACTGGTTTTTTGTTTTTTTTTTGAGATTTGTAAACACCCTTTTCCCAGCCAAAACAAAACCGCCATCTTCTCTCCCACTCAGACACTCAGATTTTAACTCTGGTCCATTTACAAATTTAAGTGTTACAACTCAAGCAATGGGCTTCAAAGCTTTTTTTCCATCCCTTTCAAAGCTAAATACTCTACTTGTATTCATTCTTTCCTTATGGTGACTTTCTCAGTTAGCTACTGACCAGATGTTCCTTAATCAGACATGTTCTATTCTTTTCTTTTTCCCTTCTCTTCTTGTGGGGCTTAGGGATCAAACCTCATTCATGCTAGAAAACTCTCCCATAGAGCTATATTCCAGCTCTCAAACCTATCTTTTAATTCATTCATCCTTTCAAATATCACTTGTTAAATCAACATAGATAATTTCTCACTCATCCTTCAACTCACTGGCTTTAGTTCTGTTTAATTACAGTTTTTCTACACATGGTCAAAAACCTCCAATATTTCAAACTCCTAAGTCCTCAAGCCTAGACTAAATGGGTGAGCTCTATGAATTCTTGTTAAACAACCACTGAACCAACGTCTTTTGGTGTAATTCTGGATATGCCGCGGTTGAAAAACTTAGCACATCACTTGTATAATCATCTTAAAATCAGAGCAGTGATGCTCAAGATTTAATTATTAATCTTTCTCAGCATTAGCAATGCTACATTTGTTGGTTAATTTATAGCAATTGTAAAATTACAACACAGGTGAAGTATCCCATATTCAAAATGCTTGGGGCCAGAAGTATTTCATATTTTGGAATACTTGTATAGATCTTATTATTTGAGCCTCTTTAATCCAAATGTCCAAACCTGAAATGCATTTAGGTTTTGGTTTAAGAATGGTCCATCTGCACAGGATAGTTTTTACTGGGGAAAGAAGGCTAGAACTAGGGGACCTGAGTTCTAATTCGGGCCTTCACCTTTCTCACACAAAAGGAAGCTCTGCATCTTTCTTGAGGCATATCATTATGTATTCATTTTAGGTTATTTTGAATTGCTCCCTTTCATATACAAAAAGGAATGGTTCTAAAAATGGTGAAAGAAGAAAGCAACATCACGTACCATAGACTTTATATGGGTACAAAAATCAAAAATGGTTGGAACAGCATCCATTTTAAGTCGCCGGGTTTGTCCAGTCAGGTCAAAACAGGAGGCTTCAAAGTGCTTTGAACAAAGAAAAGTGTGTTTTCCTGGCACGAAATTTTTGCGCCTGACCAGGCGAACCCATTCTTTTCTTCTTTTAGGATCCAAAGGAAACCTTAAAACAAACACAAAAAAAGCAACTCAAACTCCAACTGTCATAATTCTGTTGTATCTTAAATGATTAAAAGAAATTAAAAAAATTTCCTCCATTTATGGGAAAAAACTTAAGCACAGTACCAACAGACCAATTTATGGTAGTTTTTATAACATAGAAAATGAAAAAATTGACTTTAGCTTACATTTTAGAGCTGTTAAAATTTTCTTTTATTTGTAAGCAGGGTGAGAGAGGGAGAGAGCGAATATGAGAATGGGCATACCAGGGCCTCCCATCACTGTAACTGAACTCTAAGTTGCATGTGCCACTCTATGCATGAAGCTTTACATATGTACTGGGAAGTCAAACTGTGGTCAGCAGGCTTTGCAAGCAAGCACCTTTAATGCTAAGCCATCTCCCCAGCTCATAACTTTTTAGAGCTTTTAAAAAGAGAGATTTCTTTCAATCTAGTCCTCAACATGGGCATAATTGTGTATAATTGAGCTACACAAAACTTCTATAAGCAGGAATTATTTCATTAATTTTTTAAATAAAAATAATTTTCCTTGCAAGCAGAGGCAGAAAGAGAAAGAGAGAGAATGGGAGAATGGGTGTGCCAAGGCCTAGTGCCACTGCAAACAAACTCCAGACACATGTACCACTTTGTGCATCTGGCTTTACGTGGGTACTGGGGAATGGAACCCAGGCCTTCAGGCAAGTGCCTTTAATTGCTGAGACATAACTCCAGCCCATCACAATGTTTTTATTTACTGCAAGTGTACATGGTTGAGACAAAGTAAGACAGGTCTCTACAAAAAGAATGCAACATTAATACAAATATTTAAATTATACCATATTACTTTGTTTTATTTATGAGGTAGAGTCTCACTCTAGCCCAGGCTGATGCACTGTAGCTCCAGGCTGGCTTCAAATTCATGGAGATCCTACCTTAGCATCCTGAGTGCTGGGATTAAAGGCAAGCACCACCATGCCTGCCAGTATTATATGTAATTTTTTTTTTTTTTAAGGTAGGGTCTCACTCTAGTCCAGGCTGACCTGGAATTCACTATGTAGGCTCAGGGTGGCCTTGAACTCACAGCAATTCTCCTACCTCTACCTCCCGAGTGCTGGGACTAAAGGCATGGACCACCATGGATGTGTGTATGCAAGCATGCACACCAAGGTCTTTTGCTGTTGTAAAATGAATGTCAAATTCATTTACCAGTTATTGGGTCTGCCTTTCCATGGGTGTGCTGGGGAATTGAACCTGGGCTGACAGGCTTTTGTAAGCATGCACCTTTAACTATTTAACTGCACCATCTCCTCAGTCCCAAAGCTACATCACACACATATATTTTCAAAATTAACTCCTCAGTTACCTAGGATTGCAGAAATCACAGTTATAAAAACAAACTGCTTTGTAGCTGTTTTTGCTCTCAAATTTATTTCAGCTATGGAACACGCTCAAATGCATCCACTAACGTGACAAATATCAAGGGTGGTTTCTAAAGATTCCAACTGAAACTGACTCAGAAACATGAGAATCAACATTCAGATGTAGTTAACAACTCTTTGGGATAATTGCCTTATCCCCTAAATATTATGTACTTGCTTGTGTATAAAAAGAACATAAAATCCACAGGAGACATCAAGAGATTCAGAAAGGCCAACCGAGGCAGCGCTCTTTTCCAGGGAGACAAGAGGGGTTGAGAAGCCCCATGGGAGAAGGAGGAAGAGCTCTTGTCCAGGGAGACAAGAGGGGTTGAGGAGCCCACCTCACGACTCAGATCTGGGGTGTTTTGGGGGAATGGCTATGTAACGAAGGCCAGGCCAGCAGGTTACTATGGACAAAGACCAGATTTTACAGGTAATCTTAGGAAAGGATCAGTTTCTGTCCTCTAGGAAGGGTACAAGCTTAACCTAGAAATCTTTCCTGGAGGGTGTGACATCTAGGTTTCTGCTGGCTTTGTGACATTTCCTGCTTTTAGTCAAGGAATAAAACACCATTCACTTTTGGGGTTGTTACCCTGACTACCTAGCCAATTTCTATCCGCTATATCCCCTATCAATGGTGTGCCCATTCTCTTTCCTGCTTTCTCTACTTACAAAAAAAGATTGAATTCTGATAAAAATTTACACCCTGCCTGGCTCTTCCTCCCTTTTCCCTTTATTATTTTTGTTACAGGCTGTCCCTGTGTCCCCAAGGATGGTCTGAAATTCACCATGTAGCTAAGGTTGGCCTGGACCTCTCACAGTCCTGCATCAGCCTCTCAACTGCTAAGGTTACAGGAATAAGCCATACCCTCTGTTCAGCTCACCTCCTAATGCTGATCAGTTCTCATTTTAAAGAGCTCTATTCTGTTAAGCATATTTCTTCTTATTGAGGTACCAGTACAGATTTAAAATTAGTAATATTATTCTATTATTGTGTGTGTGTGTGTGTGTGAACACGAGTTTGGATGCCAGAGAGGACAACCTTTGCTGTTGTTCCTTCAGGTACTGTTGTCCATCTTTTTTGGAGAAAGGATCTCTCACTGGCCTGGAACTCACACCAAGTAAACTAGACTAGTTGGTCAGTGAGCCTCTGGGATCTGCCTGTACCTATACCCCCAGTGCTAGGATAACAAATGTTCGCCACCATGCTCAGGTCTTTGACACAGGGTCTTGTACTATGTAGCTCAGGCTGGCCTCCACCTTCCAAGTGCTGGGACTACATTCGATAGAACACCCAGCTTCTGTTCCTTTTTTTTTTTTTTTTTTTTTTTTTGGTTTCTGGAGGTAGGGCTTTGTTCTAGCCCAGGCTGTCCTGGAATTCACTATGTAATCTCAGGGTAGCCTCAAACTCATGGCAATCCTCCTACCTCTACCTCCTGAGTGCTGGGATTAAACTTCTTTTTTAAAAAGTCTATTTGAAATTCTTTATTTATGACACCAGTGCCTCAAATGGAACCTTAATGTAACCAAATTCTACCTGTTCCTTATAGCACCACTTAGAAACCTCATCCTATTCAGGACTAGAAGACTGGGTTGTTATTATAGAGCACTCATATCATTACATTCTAACTATTTACTTTTCTATCTCCCTACTGCACATAAATTTCTCAAAGGTAAGGGCATGCTTTTCACTGTTTATTTGTTTAGATCATATATGCTGTAATAGAATAACCAGTAATTTTGTTTGGCTTTGGTTTTTTTAAAATTTTTTAAAAAATATTTTATTTATTTATTTTCAAGCAGAGAAAGAGAGAGAGAGAGAGAGAGAGAGAGAGAGAGAGAGAGAGAGAGAGAGAGAGAGAGAGAGAGAGAGAGAGAGAGAGGAAGAGAGAGAGAGAGAGAACGCGCGCACCAGGGGCATATGTGGGAATTGAAACCGGGGCCTTAGGCACTGGAGGCAAGTGCCTTAACTGCTGAGCCATCTCTCCAGCCCTTGATATGTTTTTATACAGTATTTGTATATGTGTACACATACCCTCAATTTTTTTTTTTGCTGTGCCAGAGATCAAATCTAGGAAACCTAGAGCCTTATGCATGCTAGGCAAGCACTGTACCACTGAGCTAGCTACGTCCTCAGTCCTTAGCTTTTTGAGACAGGGTCTTGCTATGTAACTCTGCTAGGCTTCAGATTTGGATCTTCCTGCTTCCAAGTCTGTTGGCAAGTACCACTATGCCTAGCTCTTATAACATCTTAATTATGATTTGCAAGTGTTATTTGTTTTGCTTTTGTTTTCAGGCAAGAACTGTTGTCACCAAGGCTGGCCTCAAACTTAGTATGTAGATAAGAATTTTTTTTGTCTCCATCTCTTAAGTACTCCTATTACAGGTCAACCAACATGGGCAGCACTGGAACACGTTACATGGATTTTTCACGGTATATTTTTAGGGTAGGAGATGTATGAGCTAAATTCAAGTAATAATAAATCAATCTATAAATATCAGCCAGTTCACATGGTGGTAACAGATGTATTCTTGTCTACACAACACAGCCAGGCCTTTTATAAACATTCGATGTTTTGGAGTCACCCAGTAGCTTGAACAATGCTATTTTGCTTACATCTTTAATAAACAATTGAGTGCCTCTTACATTCCAAGCACTGCCCTTGACAACTGAGAACATGGTGGTAAGAGAAACAGGCACAACACCTATTCTCTAGTGCCTACAATCAAACAGACTTAATGAACTAGACAGCTGGGTGGTTGACAGCAATGTCTCCAGACAAACCAGAATTCCAATTCTGGCTCTTTTGCACATTTAATTAGGAGACTTTAGGCAACTTTCTTTTAACTTTTTTAGTTGACCTTTCAGGTCTTTTTTGGTGTGTGTGCACATGCCAGAGTCTCATATAAACAAGTTACACTCCTAGCCCTGGGTCTTATTATTTTTTTTTATCTATGAAGTGAGATTTAAATTAGAAAATATTGAGTAAATGCATAGCCTAGGGCACAGGTGGAGGCTATAAAGTCTAAGTGTTGTCTTATAAAAGGGTTAGCATGGAGCTGTAAAGAATCATAGGGACGGTCACTAGATCCTAGTAGAGGCCTTAAGTTGGAAAAATGGAGTTTTAAAGTCATTTTGAGGGCAGGGAAGAACAAACTAATGCTGGGAGGGCCCTCTAAGTCAGATTTTGAAATATATTCAGAATGGTACCAGTAAGCTATTAAAGGGCTGAATTTCAAGAGCTGATAACTTTTGAACCAGCTGTCAAACACAACTTCCCATTCAAAATTATGACCCCCTAAGTTATAAATTTTGAAGACCCTACTTCCCTAATATTTCACTATTATCCTTTGAATGCTCACTGTCTTCATATGGCAGAGTCCAAAGGGTAATGGGATTGTGCAACTCTTTCCAACTCCATGATGTCATGTCATATTGGTGGCTTAAAACCAATAGGAGAGAAATTATAGCATGAAATTGGGCAAACACCACACATCAGACTTTTCCCCGCTCCTGGAAAGCTAACTGTAAAATACTGAGCTATCGACCAGTGGATACTGCAAAGTGGTTGGGAGGGCATGGATAGAAGAAGCGAATCAGTTAAGAGGCTATTGCAATAATCCAGTCAAGAGTGAGATGTCAGAAGAAGATGGCTTCCAACTTGCTGGTTGATGGCGTTTCCATTTACTGAGAAAGGAATACAGAAACTGGTGTTATGATTGTCGAACGGGAAGCTCACTGCAATGGAAGGGGAAAGGGAAATACTTAGCATACATTTACCCTCAAGTGTGGTGCTTATTAAGAGAAATGAAGATACTGACTTGGGCATCCTTAAGAGGTGGATGTTAACTGAGACTACTGGCACTAATAGATCATTCTGGAAAGAGTATAAGGTCCTAGGTTAGGGTGGGGAGAAAGGCTAGAAGAAATTGAAGATAAACCAACGAAAATCACAAAATGATTCTCTTTCACCAAGGAAAGGAACACCCATGAAAAATGTAGACAGTCAACTTAGGTTATTAGGGAGACAAAGATCGGAAAAGCCTATGAAGTAAAGAAAACGTTGACAGCAATTTTAGTCAATTATTGTACAATGAGATAAAGGGAGTCTACTAATATCCTGGGAGTATTTATTGTAATCGATTGTTAAGAACTAAATTTCTTGCTGGGGCGTGGTGGCGCACGCCTTTAATCCCAGCACTCGGGAGGCAGAGGTAGGAGGATCACAGTGAGTTCGAGGCCAGCCTGAGACTACATAGTGAATTCCAGGTCAGCCTGGACTAGAGTGAGACCCTACCTCGAAAAACCAAAACCAAACCAAAACAAAATAAATTTCTTGCTTCTTAGGTTCTCACTCTATTCCAGGCTGGCCTGGAACTTGTTTCGATCCTAATACCTCAGCTCTTGAGTTGCTTGGGATTAAATATGTGAAACACTAAACCCAGCTGTCCACTGTATATCTCTTAAACATTTTCAGTATCATAAGCCTCCCTTTCATTTTCCAAGTCAGATTACCAAATGCAGGAATTTCTTCTCAAAACCCGACCAATTCCCTCCATCCCTATTGTCAATACCGTCCTGTAGACTCCCTTGTTGAAATTTTGTTTTCAGTCACCTGGCCTCCTATTTCCTTCTCCCTGGTGCTGGGATTATGTGCTACTAAACTGTGGTTGGGCTACTCTTCCATTGTTCTCTTTAGTGGATGGATTGCAGGGTTTCCCTGCGAAGGAAACAAGTAAATTAACATTCTCTAACAGGCTTCATCTCATGCGATGATGCTTAACTAGCACTTTAAGTGACACTGCAGTAGAGGACTTATTAATATGCAAATCTAATCATGCTATTCTTCTGCAACTCTCCAGGACTTTTCAAAGTCCTCTTAGAATAAAACAGAAAATACTTTAAGTATAGATGATCAAGTCTGTGTCATCATTTGGTCTCATTTAAAATGTCACCTCTTTGGCAAAGTGTCATTTGACACTCTGAAAGTCTTACCCAACTATATCTTTCTCCCCTATTCAATTCTGAAGAAGCAGAGGGTAAGAACTTTCTAGATCCTTGGACAGACCCTGGTATACATTAGCTGTATGAACGAGGCACTACGTTTGAACGTAGCAGTATGAAAACAAGCAGGATTTGGCTAGGTGGTAGCATTTAGTCAGGGGTGCACTTCGTGAAGCAGGGAAGAGTCAGAGATGGACTTTTCTATAACCTAAGGGGATTATAAATTGTGAGGTGTCAGAACTGTTTTCACTTAGTATTTCTCTTCAGGCAGGTGACAGCGAACACTGAACAAGTACTTTATTATACTCAAAGCTGTACGAAGGCCAGAGTTCCTTCATGATCCTGGTGAAGTTAGAAGAGTTTCTCTCTCATGAACGCGGCTTAACAGTGATGACGGTGATCACACCTCCGTCTCCCGCCGTCACGCCCACACCGCGGCTCCCTCGGGCGTCATCTAACGTTATCCCAGGAGAGCCGCGGCTCGGGACCCGCACCCGCCCGGCCGGGCGCCCGTTACCTGTGGAAGCTGACGTCGACGCGCTTGTCGTAGGTGTTGGCGCAGCCCGCCGCCGCGCAGTTGGTCGGCATGGCCCGGGCCCTCACCCGGCGCTACCCGCCCGCGTCAATATGGCGGCCCGCGGCCCGCGGCGCCCACGGCCCCGGCGCTCGGGGCGCCTCGGCTCGCCCGCCGCGACATGGCGGCCGCCGCCCCGCCTCCCCGCCGGTCCCGAGCGGCGCCGCGCAGCCGCCGTGCTTTCCCGACAATGGCGCTGGAACGCCGCCCGTCGGAGCAGGCTCCGCCCGCGCGGGCACGCCCCGGGCCACCGAGCGCCGGGACGAACCCCAGAACCGCCCGACTCCAGACCCGCGCCGGCTAGCGGGGCGCCGCGCTCGCTCGTCGCGTCATCGCGTGACTAAGCGCTCGCTTCCGGGGTGCCTCCGGAAGTGACGCGGGGGACAGGTCATCTTCCGAGAGTCCCTTTCTCGAGGGGCGGAAGAGCTGCGATCGCCGGGAGCCAGGGGCGCCCGGAGAGGGGCGACAGAGAAGCGGGGTTCGGGGGAGCTGGGGAGCCGAGCCGGCTCGGCGTCCGAGCCCCGGGAGCCCCGGCCGGTCGGTCGGCGGGCAGGCAGGCGGGCGGGCAGGCCGTGGTCGGGCGGAGCCCCGGGCGGACGGACGGACGGCGCCTCCCGATGGCGGCCGCAGAAGCGCCGGGCCCGGCCTCCAGCGGCCTGTCGCCGAAGGAAGAGGGCGAGCTGGAAGACGGCGAGATCAGCGACGACGACAACAGCCAGGCGCGGAGCCGCAGCGGCAGCGGTAGCAGCAGCGGCGGCGGCGGGGGGCTACCGTACCCGCGGCGGAGGCCTCCCGCGGCCCGGGGCGGCGCGGCGGGCGGTGGCGGCTCGGCCCCGGCCCCCTCCCAGCAGCCGCCGCGGACTTTCCCACGCTCGCGGCACCCGCCGGAGCGCGGCCCGCTCCGGGGACCCGGCAGCTACCGACCCAAAGAGCCGTTCCGGACCCACCCGCCCCCGGTGCGCATGCCTTCCGGCCCGCTGGCCGACGGCAGCCCCCGGCCGTCCTTCTGGGAGCGCAGTCACCTGGCCTTGGACCGCTTCCGCTTCCGAGGCCGACCGTACCGGGGCGGCGGGCGCTGGGGGAGGGGGCGCGGCGGGGGCGAGCGCGGCGGCAAGCCCGGGGGCCGGCCTCCGGGAGGAGCGGGCTTCGGCGGCGGCCAGAGCTGGCGGGAGCCGTCTCCACCGCGGAAGAGCTGTATCCTTGCTGGCGGCACTGTCCACGCGTGGGGGTCAGCCACGGGAATGTGCCGTGGATTAGGCTACGGTGGGAGTCGTAGGTGGATAATTTGCTAATTTGTAACAGCCCGAGTTACAGCAGTAGCTGTTTCTCGCCAGCCTTGCAATTTCTTGTTTAGGTGACGTCGATTTAGGAAGGAAAGTTTGGGGAATACCGTTCTGCGCCCTGACTTTAGTCAAAATTTACTTCTGTGTGATTCTACTCTTCTTACGGTTCCGTTTTCCACCCTTCTTCATTTGTTCTTTGCCGTGGCTGCCTTTTAAACTGTGTGTGTGTGTGTGTGTGTGTAGGAGGTCATTATCAACTTTATTAATTGACATCTGTTAAATTCATACTACATCTTGGAAAGCTTTTATGCTTTTAACTTCCCTATGTTCACTTTTGGGCTTCTCATTCTTGTTGTCTAAATGTGAGCCAGAGAGAGAAAGATACCAGCATTTTTATTTTAATGTAAGAGTGTGGAGATTTGGGCAAGAGGTGAAGAAAAATGGACAAATTTTTGATTTTTTGCTCCCTCTAATCTTACTCTTAACATTACTGAGTTAACTTAGGATTTATGCTAAGTAATCATCTTAATGGTCTCTTTTGTGATTGGTTTTGTACTGTAATAGCTGTTCAAAGTAGTTTACTAAGGACTTTAGTTGCTAATGAATGGTAAATTTCCATTGCATAATGATTTTTTAATACATTCATTACATATAAGATTTTCATACTCAAAATTATTTTTATGGAATAGTTAGGGCCAGAATGGTTTTTTGGTTCTTGTGTCCTGGGAAAACTTACTAATATCATCAAACTTTGGGTAGAAGAAGCATTTCTGGATTGTTTCAGAGAAAAACCATAAGTACATGTCCTTATGAAAGATGACGTATGTTCTTTCATGGAAGGTTAAGAAATCTGCTCAAGATGTGCTAGTGTTTGTGCATTTTGCTTTTTACAGTTTTAAAAATTATTTATTTACAAGGAGAGAGAGAGAGAGAGAGAGAGAGAGAGAGAGAGAGAGAGAGAGAGAGAG
>PVHP010011135.1:0-29999 GCA_004024765.1 Zapus hudsonius
AACATTTAGTGGGCAAACAATGAGTTGTTATCCCCAATTCCCCGCTGCCCTCCCCTCCCCACTCCACTGGATAACCTCCTCCATGGGTCGTCTGGATCAGTCCTTGTGACAGGGGACCATGGATAGCCTAGTATTCAGCCAGGTTCTCCTGGCCATGCCTCTGGATAATCTCCCCCACCACGGCTCTCACAATCTTTCCGCCCCCTCTTCCGCATAGTTCCCTGCATACTCAGCTTTTGACCATTTTTTAATTCATATGTGTATACTCAGGGCTAAAAGTTTTGGGTGGGGAAAAAAACCACCTTTGGCCAGAATTACTGGGATCCTATTTTAGTTTTCTAGTTAACTTGAGAATATAGATAGAATTTTATGAGATATATTCATTTTTTATTTAATCAAAGTTGCTTTATTTCAGGTGATTTTTCTCTAAGCAGGTAGATCAAACATTCTTTTAAAAACTTTTATGTGTTTTTTTTCCATGCAAGTGATTATTTACCCAAGTCATTTTTTATAGTTAATTATTCACATCAAGTTATTTGGACTCCTTTGGGGAGTAAGAACCAGAATTATCTATATAAGGAAACAATAAGATTGTGGGATAAAGTCCATTTAAATGAATATTTACTTTAAATAATAGAAAAATGGTAATAGCTGATTTATAATGTGCTATGCGCTGTGTACATTTTCTTCAGCCTTCAGAATAACCATATCATTAGATTCTCTTAGGAATGCTTATTTAGAAATGATTAAAATGGGGTCTGTTAATTTTGAGAAGCTTTGTCGAGTTAGAATTTGACCTTAGGCCATCTGACATTAGCTTTTTGGTGCTGATAGTGTGGTCACTGAACCAGCAACTTAAACATCGCCTGGGCCCTATTCCAGACCTTATAAGAATCCATGTTCTTAACAAAATCCCCAGAGTGTTTCTGTTTGTTGAAGTTTGACAAGTGCAGTTAGAGTTTGTATGTACTACCTACACTCCCAATTATAACTTCCATTTAATTTCTTATATCACATATAAATATTAGTATACATGTCTCTGCTTATGAAAAACACATTTCAGGGGCTGGGGAAATAGCTCAGAAGCTAAAGGCATTTGCTTGCAAAGCCTGCCAGCCTGGGTTTGATCTGCAGCACCCACATAAAGCCAGATGCATGCGCAAAGTTGTTCACGAGTCTGGAGTTCATTTGCAACATCAAAAGGCCTTGGTGTGCCCATTCTCTCCCTCTCTCCTCTTCTTTCTCTCTGTTCAATAAGTAAATGAATAAAATATTGAAGATTTCTTTATTTACAAAAGACGACTGGGCATGGCCAGACACATCTATAATCCCAGTCCTTGGGGTGGGGGCAGAATCATCAGCGCTCATCACAAAAAAAAAAAAAAAGAGGTGAAAAACAGCAGCTCTAGTTTGAGTGAGAGAATCCAAATCAAGGAAGCACTGCACACGCATCACATCCCATCCCACACATATTCTATACCTCCAAGACACCATCCTCCATCGATTTCACTGTTTACCTCAAACACATTTTAAAAGTTCATGTTGCTTTGTGTTTTACGAGAAGAGGACCAAAATTCTCTGCATTAAGGTGTGATATGAGCAAAGGCCTCCTTTGTGATTTCCAAATCAGAACATTAGGTTCTCAGGGTATTGGTTTCATTGGGTCCTGGGATAGGGATTTTATACTTTTGGAAAATTAGCGAAATACTTTAGAGATCTGACTTTTTAGTCTTATCTGGTTTTTGGACCTGTGTGATGTGTGCACGTGACTGTTTTCTCTTAAACTTCCAGCGCTGGGACGTGAAACTCCGTCACCTGGGGTTGAGCAAGGCCGATGGCAGCGCTGGCGAAGCCGCCCAGAACCAGAAGTCTGGCAGGAACTCTAATCCCCGGCAGGCACGCAACTGAGTCCTGAAATGCAACATCGGTGGGTGGACTGACTCCCTGCTAAGACCTGCGTGGCTGGACTGGCAAAGGGAAATTGCACTATTGCACGTCACATTCTATTGTTTACTACAGATATCGTGTGGTAACTGACATTACTGCTATTTTCTTGTTTGTTTTTTGCTTTTTTTTCTCCCCTCACTTTTTAAAAGCCTGGGATCAGATTCTTCAATGTATTATGTTTTCTATGTTACTAATCATGGGAAAACTGTCTTTTGCAATAATAATAATAGTGATAATAATAAATTAAACACTCTGATACCAGGTTCTCCTTGTTGGAGTCCTCAGATAGTAAATACGTGTTATGCACTCTAATGCAATATTGGATCACAGAAGAGATTTCTGGAAATATGTTGAAAAGTAGATATGCCATAAAAAAGACTGCTGATCTACTTACAGCCTTGATTTTGTATGCCTTCTGGGCATTCTTCTCAGGCTCAGAAAGGTCTAAATGTTTATAAAGGTAAAATGGCAGTTTGAAATCAAATACTGCACAGGCTGCGCAATCAAGCCCCAGGAAGCATTTATGAGGAAATGACACACAGCATGAATTATTTTCGAGATTGGCAGGAAGCAAAATAAATAGTGTTAGGAGCCAAGAAAGGGACGTTTTGCCCAATTGAGAAGCACGTCTGAAACCAGGAGCCCTTGGGGCATTAACAGTGGTATTCGTCCTTCGGCCTTGTATTTGATTTGTTCATGAATCTATTAATCAGCATTAGGGAAGTGACTTCTAACCAGACCTGTTGTTATCACCATAGCTCTGCTTCCTTCTAAAACCTATTGGTGAGTCTTTCCCTCCCTCTCTCCTGTCATGATAAATTGGTCTTCTGCATTGACCAGGAGAAGAAAGTATGCATGCATGTTATTTTCAAAAGCTATGTAGCTCTATAAAATACAAAGTTGATAAAGAGCAGTGAAATGTTCAAATTTGTTTTTTTTTTTTAAATTTTTATTTTGGGTTTTGGCATGTGTGTGTTTGTATATGTGTGGGTCTCTGCACTCACATATACAAGTTGAACTAAATTGCAGGTTTGCTCATTGGCCTAGACATTATCATTTGTGCTCATTCTGAATGTCTAATAAAAGGAATTATGGTTGTCAGGAGAGAGGCTAGTCTGACTTTTGAAACAAAAAAGTTCTCATTACTCCACTGCAGTGAGCCTCCCAGGGACCACAGGAAAGAAATGCTGTCTTTTCTTCCTTCCTCCAGCAGGGTTCCTTAGAGCATGTGCCAATCACTTGAAAGTCTCACTCCTTGAGATTTACACGTGTGATACTAGCAGAACCAAATTTCTAAGCTCTGGTGTGCTGAAAATAAAACACATATGAAGCAAACTTGTGCTGTGTTTCCTTCTGTGAGAACAAATGCAAGGATGAAATTCATTCCTGAACTCGTCTAAATTCTCTCTCATAGAAGCAATAACACCTTCTTACCTTTGGATTAACCTAAATACCAACCATTTTTTCATCATAGCAAAACAGGAGGAAGGTGGAGTAGGTTTTGGGGTAAAGGCTATGGTTGCTTCACATGCTTTGCCTTTTTTTTTTTTTTTTGGTTTTTCAAGGTAGGGTCTCTCTCTAGTCCAGGCTGACCTGGAATTCACTCTGTAGTCTCCGGGTGGCCTTGAACTCACGGCAATCCTCCTACCTCTGCCTCCAGAGTGCTGGGATTAAAGACGTGCGCCACCACGCCCAGCTGCTTTGCCCTTTTGACTTGTGGACTATATTCGCTGACTCTGAGGCAGGGGCTTCCCTTCCCAGATGTAGCCGCCGTCTCTTTAAGGTGAACTACGGTGTCGGAGGATAGTGATGACGTCCAGCATCGAGACCACAGCATCTCTCATCATGGGATTTATCCCTCAACATACCTTCGCGATTGCAGACTGCTTCTTTCTCATCTTCCTTTCCCCAGAACTTTTCATGTTAACCCTTCAAGAAGGGCAAGACTTGGGTGTGGGAGACTCAAAGGATTTTGTATCCTGAATCCCTAAAATGCCATCAACTGTCCAGAGTAAGAACAATTCTAAATGATGAAAATTAATTAATTAATTTATTTATTTATTATTTAACCTAGACCCTGTGAATGCAAGGCATTTATCTACCTGTGAGTTGCATGCTCAGTGATGAAGTTTTTTAAACTTTTTATTGATGGCTTCCATAATTATAGACCATAATCCATTATGATTCCCTCCCCACCCTCCCCCAAATCTCTTCCCCCTCTCAATTAGTCTCTGTTTTGTTTCGGTGTCATCATCTTTTCCTCCCATTATGTGTAGGCATTATCAGGCACTGCGAAGTCATGAATATCAAGGCTGTGTTGTGTCTGGAAGTTTCCATTGTAAGCAGTCCCACCCTTCCTTTGGCTCTTACAATCTTTCCATCACCTCTTCCACAATAGATCCCACAATAGAGTGTGATAGAGATATACCAGTGCTGAACACTCCACTGTCATTTCTTCTCAGCACTATGGTGTCTTTTGTGTTATCCCAGTGGTCACCACTATCTGAAAAAGAGAAACTTCTCAAGCCAGAAGTGAGAGGAGCATTATTATATATATATATATGGTCATTTTTAAAGAAAAGTGCTTATAGTGTGAACACTATTTGCATTTAGCCAGACAACAACTGGGCTCATGACCTCCCCCACCATAGGCTCTGGACTAGGTCTTCAGTACCAGGCATGCTTTACCTTCCATGGACGAGGCCTCCAGTCCAATTAGAGAGCAGTTGGTTTCCCCCACAATA
This sequence comes from Zapus hudsonius, assembly GCA_004024765.1. NCBI lineage: Eukaryota > Metazoa > Chordata > Mammalia > Rodentia > Dipodidae > Zapus > Zapus hudsonius. The sequence continues at coordinate 4,692 of PVHP010011135.1, forward strand.
GACTATTTCCCCAGTTGGCACATTTGGCCTGTCTGGCCTGTCTTAAAGCTTGCAAGGTCCACTACTGCTCACCACCATTAATGACCTCTCTCCAATAGGGCTAAGTGATGAAATATTTCATTTATTTTTTAAAAATATTATTTATTTATTTACAAGCAGAGAGATACAGTGAGAGAAAACATGGGCACACCAGGGCCTCCAGCCACTGCAAATGAACTCCAGATGCATACACCACCTTGTACATTTGGCTTACGTGGGTCCTGGGGAATTGAACTCAGGTAGTTAGGCTCCAGATGCAAACACCTTAACCACTTAGCCATCTCTCCAGCCTGATGAAATATTTTAATGTACAAAGAAAACATGGATATATCTAACCCCTGAAGGGCTTGTTTTTTTTTGAGTAGAGAGTAGGGTTAAATAATATCATAATTATTTGCAGTGTAAGAATTTGACAAAAGTTATGCTTAATTCATAAAAAGTTGTATTTATAAACAAAAAGGCCAAATTCTATGGTTTTAATTATTTATACTGGTGATTTTAGGTCTTGTTACTTCATATGAAACTTCTGTCACTTACTTAAAAATTTTGAATGGAATAACATCTGTGAATAAAGTACCTGTGGTTTCTCAGTCAGACAGGTGTACTATCTTCATTATTAAATCATGGGCAGACCCTCTTGGAACATGGCATGACTTTATCATTATGGTCATGTTTTTTGTTTTAAAAAAACATATTTAATTTATGTATTTGAGAGAAAGAAGAGAGAGAGAGCGAGAGAGAGAGTATGGGCATACTAGAGCCTCCTTCCTCTGCAAACAAACTCCAGACACATATGCCCCTTTGTGTGTCTGGCTTTATGTGGATACTAAGGCATTGAACCAGGCTGTCAGGCTTTGCAAGCAAACACCTTTAACTTCTGAGCCATCTCTCCAGCCCATGGTCATGATCCTAATCATCCTGAAAAACCATTTCTGCATTGTGGTTGCTATAGCATTATTATTATTATTATTATTGTCTCATTATTGCCTCTAGGCAGGCTTTCCTTGCAGGTACTAACTTTAAAAGGCACTAAAAATTTAATATGAATGCATGTTTGTCAGTAATACTGAGGTCCAAAAAAGTCAATTTAAAATTTCTTCAGAAAATTTTGTTCAACTTTAGGATTTTAGTTTTCTTAAACAACAGAAAAAGTCCTATGTACACTGAATAAATGAGTAAAAAAAAAACAGCAGCAAACTTAGATTCTCTTTTCCATGGATCCATGCATATTTTACTGTGTCACATACAGTGTAATCTGATTCAGTGCCATATGTTGCACCGAGCATTTGGGGGTGGGGGTGGGACAAGCCTGGGTCTCTCCACATCTGTTACCTATTAGGAAGTCAAATACAAAAGTTACAATCACTGTGAGTAAATAGCTTTACTTACTGCCTTCTGCAAGAAATTATTTGCTATTACATTTCAACAGTAAAATGTCTTTTAGGAAAGTATTTCAAGATTGATATTTATTTAGCTCTATGAATTTTCACATTTCAGTATGTAAAAGCCCCAAGGAAGATGGCAAAAACGAAGCAGAAATTTTTAATGTTGTGTTACTGAAATGCAGCCTATAGAATTGAAAACAATGGTTCCCAGCTGTACAATTTTTCAGGAAAACAATGGGGTCATACCTTTGATAGTGATCTTTTTGGGGTCCTATCTAACAATGGCTAACACACTGTACAAAACACTTGCTCATGTATTATTTATGCCTTGAGTTACGAAGTAAACACAGTGATTTCCACGTCTTAAAGGATAGAAGATTCAGTGCCCAAGACATCTATAGGTACCAGAGACGAGCCTTTCCCCCTCTTAATCTTTTTCCAAACTTATATTTTCCATTATTGCAATTATTAGTAAAAAGGTAGATGCAGGCTAACGTTAAAAATAATGAATGTTTCACGGCATATAGCAGCTTCTCACACTTGCTTCTAAAACTCAGAAAGCCCATTTGATACAGTTCCAACTTTTAACCCAAAATACTGTCACTTTACCTCTTCAGCTGTGCCCCCCCCATGATTTCAATGGAATTATTATATGGTGGTACTGGCCTGTCAGTAATAAGCAAAGAGATTCTTTTGGAATTCGCAGTTTAAAATATGTGATTGTCAGTAGAAAATAATGTAATTTTCTGCCTTCCTTTGAATTTGAGAAAGCTATGAAGCTAATAGTTTTTATCCAGGCTTGGAGAAAAGCTGAAATTTAAAGTGGTTGCCTACTACAAGTAACCTAGAATGACTACTTTCCACTGATAACTCCATCTGCCATTTTTAGTTAAATTACCTTGACCCTCCCACCACTAGAGTCTTTCATAATCTAAAAATATTCTATGTGAACTAATTCTCCTTGCTCTTCACCCACGAAATATATTTTTTGAAAATGAACCATATTTTTGTTTGTTCATGTCTTTCATTTGAAGTATTCTTCCAGGACACCCGTGGCCTGAGATTCCTTGCCATAGTTCCTAATGCTCACACAACTGCAGCCTACCACTTTCCAGGGCTTTCCCTGTTGATCAGCTGTTCAGAGGCCTGCCCAGTCCTGCTCATCCACCTTAGTTAGGTCGATTTGCTGCCCTGCACAGAGCTCCTCCACCAACCTGGCACACACCGGCTCATCAGCACTGGAGCAAGCCCACAACGATGGCTTTGGCAGCTACAGGAATTCCATGTGCCAGGCCATCGTGAGGAGGGTGGGTGTTCATGTCCATCACACCCCCTGCAGCAGTCATGGTGGTGGGTAAGGGGTTAAGATGAATCTTGAAAGCATCCAAAACATTTTTTATTATGACAGAGATTCAACATGTTGCTGCAAGATAAAGATGTTTTCTTTCAGATAAAGTGCAAATGTCATTCATTATGTGGCTGCTTGTTGGATGTTGAGAACCTGAGTTGTTGGCCCACGAGTAAGGAAAGGATGTGATATACTCAGGCCCGTTTGTCCAAGGGGAAAGGATTGAGGACTGCTGACAGGGCTGGTGGAAAAATGAAGGAAAATGCAGAAAAGAATTTCCAATAACTACAAAGCCTGGGAGCTGATAAGTACTCACTTCACAGTGGTGCTTGCCTAACCTCCAGTCCACCCCACACCTGCGCAGCACTGTATGACGCCTAAGATCCCTCCAGATGTTAGTCTGTGAAACAGGAAACAAAACTTCTGTAGTGAACAGCACATAGAATTAATAAAGAAAGCTATTTGGGTTTTGGGAGTGTATTTCTACATTATTTGGGTTCTGGATCAATCATGGCTTCATGGAGATCTCTGTGTATTGGTTAGTTTCTGTGAAAGAATAAGGAGTAGAGACTTACTTTGGCCGTGTGTCAGCGATGCCTGTCCTTAGTCCTTGGCTCCGCTGATCCTGGGTCCTTTGTGAGACAGAGCATCATGGCACACAGGAAGGAGAGAGAGAGAGAGAGAGAGAGAGAGAGAGAGAGAGAGAGAGAGAGAGAGAGAGAGAGAGAGAGAGAGAAGGGATGAGGGCCAGACTACTCATCAGAGGCACACCACCACTGACCTACCTTCTTCCTCCAGCTGGGCTCCACTTCTGAAAGTTCCCAGAGATCCCAAGATAGTGGCATCAGCTAGGGACATCATCCACACGATGCTGTGGAGACATTTAATATTCAAACCTTAACCCAGGAGCAGAATTTAGTGAATAATTATTACTCTCCCCGGGAGAAGTCAGGAAGAGATCAGCATGAGCAAGTCTCTTAAAAAACAATGAACAAACAAACAAACCAGAAAGAATGCAAGAGCCACAAGGCAGGTAGGCATGCTTGGGGCACTGTTCTCCCAACATGCACCAACTGGTGCATTCATGACCCCACAGTGGTTTCCAGTACCCCCACAGAGCAGCATGGCTCTATGCCCATCAATATTTTGACACAGAGAACCAGAGGAGTGAGACAACCAAACTGAGGAAGAACGACCTTGAATGAGGAGGGTCCTCAGGGAGTGGGGGAGTGAGGGAGAGGGGATAAAATAAGATAAAGGGATGGGAACATGATCAAATTACTCTACCTTCATATATTAAACTTCTCAATTAACAACAGCCTGCCCCATGGCCTGTAATTCAGGTGGTACATCAAGCCTTCCAGAGAATCGTGAAGGTCAGCGGCCATTCTAACATCGTAACAGACTGCACTGCCCTTCTGTGGGCGTTCATCTCTCCTCTCCTGGCCATTTGTGCCTTGTCTGCCTCCACTTATATTGCTGGGCTAAGTCAAACAAATGGCTATGAGAAGTATATTAAGGACCCAAGATGATAGAAAAGTCCACCTGATATTCTTGTTTTAAACACAACTGTTTTTCATTTGTGAGCGTGTACACGTGCCACAGCATGTACATGGCTCCACATGGGTCCTGTGGATTCAAACTCAGGACGTCATACTTGTGCATCAAATGCGTTTATGCACTGAGCCATCTCCCCAGCCCTCCAAACTGATATTCTTTAAGTTTTTTTAAAATCAACCTTAAGCTTTTTTCAATTTCTTTTAGAAACCCTGATCAGGTGGTCTATGCCTAAACTGCTCTTGATTATAAGATAATTGGAACTCCAACTGCCAACAGTCCTTTGAGACATTTAATCATAAAGTCCTTTTTACCAACCTTTGCAAAGGGCTTTGGAGTTGGGTCCTGTTTTACAACTGACTGGCTGTTTAGCCTTCTTTGTACTCTGAAAGGTCCACAAAGAATGGCTGGATGGAGGAGGCTGAGCAGAGCCTGGGGCATGGTGGATGGTTAGTAAGTATCAGAGTCATTCTTCTCAGGAGGTGCACAGGTCCTGACCAGGGCTCTGGGGAGTGCTTTCCCAGCCTGGAAGAAAAAGAGGCTTCAAAGAGATCCTCCCTCCTGCCCCGCTCCCTCTCCTCCTTCTTCAGATACCAGACTCAAAAATTCCTCTTAACTCATTTCAAGATGAAGATGGCAATTCTTTTCCTTGCTCCCAGCAAGGCTGCTGTGCTTCGAGAGAAGCATGAGCAGGCGATTGGATGAACACTCATTCCATGCTTAACACAGCAAAGCCAGTGAAACCGTTTTCTCAATGCGGTTTGTAAGAGTTTGGCTTTCCATAAAAGTTATTGTGCACAGTACGGATCAGCTAGGAGAGACTGCTCAGAAAGATATGTGTTCTCAATAAGAGTTGAATTTTTGTCAGAGGAGCTTCTTGATGTTTTTCATTTCCTAGGGAGTTGCAGAAGTACTAAAATTATATTGAGACAAAGTGTTTATGTTCCAAAAAGCGCAGGCTCTGCATTCCAGGCTACACACCGAGGCTTCTCAAAACACAGGCAGCTTTTACTGAAATTGGGAAATAAGGCTCACTCCTAAGGGGCTTGGACTAGTCTATATTGGAAAAACAGATGATAACCAAAGAGCCAGCCGAAAAAGGAACCACCTAATCCAGAGGTTGGCAAATGTTTCTGTGAAGGGTCCCATAGTAAATATTTAAGCTGTGTTGAAACTGCTCAGCTCTGCCACTGAGGCTCAAAACAGACATTGACAATAAGAGCATGAATGAGCAGCGCTCTGTTCCAGTACAATTTTATTTTCAAAACCAGCCAGGGGACAGGACTTGGAGGGCAAGCTGTGGGTTGCCTACTTTTGGAGCCTGATCAGATGCTTACTTTTTGCGTCATTTTATCATTCGTTTAACTCAGTGAAAATAGTGGCATGAAAAGTTTTCTACTAAAACTAAGTGTGGTGGTCTTTAGAAGGACCTGGCCTTAAGTCTGAGCATTGAAGATTCAGTTTTTAGGGTCAAACGTTGTTCCCTTTTTGAATGTACTTTAAATGAGGGTCTTATGAAATATATTAAGTCACTCTTTCCCAATGTCTGTTGTCCCATTAAGTGACTGAGGCTGTCAGGAGAGTATATGGTGCATGGAGTAGAGAATGAAATTGAAAGGGGAGGAGACAGTGAAAGGTTTAGCCCCCCACCGTAACTACTGTTCAACCCAATCATCACATTTTTGTTTCTGTAAAGATGCCTTGTGTGTGTGTGTGTGTGTCTGGGAATAGAACCCGGGGCCTTCTACATTCTATGCAAGTGCTGTACCACTGAGCCCTCCTCAGATAGAATTTAGCAACAAAGTCCTATAGGACAATACTCATGCCCACAATACCACATATGATAATGGGTGATAGAATCTACAAAACAAATAAGAACAAAGGGTAATTCTTTTTCGAAAAAAATCCCTCAAACTGTTGGTCTTATTTCGTTCTTGTCTGCCTCTCCCATTCACTCGAGTTTGACATGTTGAAATGAGGACCTGGCACTCATGACCACTTATTTTTAAAGCTGCCATGTCAGAGGTAGTCATTATGTCAGTTGTCATGTTTACTTATTTGTTTGCTTGCTTCTGCAAAGTTGGGCATTGAGCCCAGGTCCTAAGACTCTGAGATTGGTGGTTGTCAGTTTAAAAAAGAAATTACTTTTACTCTTTGCTCTTTCTTTAACATATTCACTTAAGTTACTAAAGCAAAAAAAAAAAAAAAAAGAAAATAAAAAATAAAAAAAAGAGCGTAGCACTAACCCCCTCTTGTGTGTTTAACCCATTCACCGGGGCTTGATTTACAGCTGCTTTTCTTACTTGATGGATCCCACATGCGCCATAACGTAAACATCTTAATGTGCTCCCACGGGGGGGGGGGGGGCTTTTATTTGAATGTAAGGCGATCCTGAACCGGCTCCCAATCAGAAGTTTGTACCTGATACACTGAAGCTTAGAGTTGAGTATTGGCAGACTGAAGTTCATTCTGCTAGGGGTTGAATGGAGGTTCAGTCACTACCATGATGAACCTAGCTCAGGTTAATTTAACCATAACTTACACACTTCAGCTGAATGTTTAACCTCTCACAAGCAAAAGAACAGCAGAAAACCTGAGCCATTCAACAAACGGAATGCAGCTCATTCATACAAGTATGAGAGAACTTGAGTTTATTCCTGAATTTGTGCACTTTTTAATACTACTATTTTTAAAAGAAATTTGAGAGTTTCAGTGGAAGGAAAATAAAGTTATTTTAAACATTCTGAAGCTACTAATTCTTATCTAGCCAAAGTTAAAAACAAATACAAATCATGTAAATCGTGGTTTATCTATCCTATTTAAAAGGAATAAAATGGGGGATAGTTAATGATTACCATTTGCACATAATTCTAGAGTTTAGTAACCACCGCTATTACCAATTTACACTGTGAGTTTTAGTACATTTAGAAAATGTCAAATTACATGAACTATTTGGTAAAGTTTTGGAAGTTTAATTTTGTGTGTGTGTGTGAGATAGTAGCTCAAGATGTAACCCAGGCTGTCCTTGAATTTATGATCCTTCTGCTTCATTCACCTTTCTGAGTGTTGGGAGAGAATTATCTTTTATAATTTTATTTTTTTAAAGTTATTTACTTAGGGTCTGGAGAGTGGCTAAAGGTGCTTGTTTGCACAGCTTGACAGCCTGAGTTTGATTCACCAGTAGCCACATAAAGCCTGATTATGCCCAAGAGCAATCTGGAATTCACTTGCAGTGGCAGGAGGCCCTGGCAAACTCATTCTCTCTCTCTTCTTTCTCTCTCATAAATAAATGAAAAATATTTAAAAATTATTTACTTATTGGTGTGTGCATGTGCCTGCACACATGGGTGGAGACATGCTTGTGCCATGATACACACTTAGAGGTCAGAGGACAGCTTTCAGGTTGGTCCTTGTCTTCCTCTTCATTTCTTTTGTTGTTGTTGTTGGTTCATGAAAGAGCAGTTTAGTTCCAAATACGCCTGGGTATAGGTGTTAGCTGTCCTAGGAGAGGGGTGGCAAATTAAGGCCACACCCACAGAATGGGAAATGTCTTTCAGTGACAATAAAGGCTGACTTATACAAACATAAATCAACAAGGGAACATTTTCGTGCCCATTTCCACTGAGGACAAACATGGGTGGGGGGGAGCCCAAGGTTTCCCAGAGGATTCTGCCCCCTGAGCCCAAAGCTAGCACAGCACAGCCAGAAGCTAGGGCTAGGCTGAAACAGAGCTGCCCTGAACAGACCACAGTGATTTTGACCCAGGCCCAACCCTCTCGAGCAATGTCGTCTATGTCTCAAAAATTAGATCTTGGGCTGAAATATTCCTGAGGTTTGGAGGTCAGGGAAAGTAGGGAAGGGAGGAAGGGAGGGAGGGAGAAAAAGAGACACAGAGAGAGAATATTATTTTATGAGGAATTATGTCATGCTACAGGCTTCTTATCATGACATAAAGAAAAATCTTTACAATTCCAACAATGTTCAAAAATTCAAATTCAGAGTCTTCTTTGAGACTCAGTGTAGACTATTAACTGTGAACTCCTGTAATTTTTTTTAAAAACCACGCAGTTACATGCTTCTAATATACACCACAGAATAATGAGTCTCATTGCAAAAGGGACCAATGGGCCGTAATAAGAAAAATCAAACTACAATAAGAATGAAGCTCAACAGGGCAAACAGCCATCCTTAGCTCCAGTGCTGGCATCTGGGGCTCTTGGGGGCATCTGTGGACTCCACTACCCCAGCTCTGCTCCTTGTCGCACATGCACATGTCACCTCTCTCTGGGGCTGACCATCTTGCGCATACAGCTCTCCTCAGTGGACATCTCACAATCGTGCCATCTCTGACATGTTGGAATCTCCATTGTAACCTAGGCTTCACTTTCACCACTTCCTACAGTGACCTCACAGAGCTTTCTTAATAAGAAACTCGACTCTGTTACACCTCGCCCAGCTTCGGTGGCTTTCTGGAGCCTTGGTGAAAGCCTCCCTGACCCTCTCACTATTGGATCAAGCATGCCTGCAAAATCAGCACTGCCTGGATGATGTTGGCAAGTTCTACCAGCTCACGATGTAGCCTTCACCCCCTGGATCATGGCTACATTAATATCTGTGTGCCTAGAGGTTGAACCTGAAAAATCACCTCCTAGGTGCCCATTTTCCTGCAGGGAGCAGTTTGGTGGCATTTTCAGTTCAGACTTTCTCCTTTCAAATAAATTTTCATCTTTATAAGTGGGAGCTTCCAGTATGTGGGGTTTTGCCTTTGGGTTACCTTTCTTACTGGTCTAGAGCAAAGTACTTAATGGCATAAATCTCATTAACAACTGCATCTAGTATTCTATTTGGTATTCTCTGTCTACCTTGTCCACAACTTAGATGGTGTTCATACCCCCTTCCTTGCCAAACTCTACAAACTTTTCTATCTGCCTTTTATAAATTCACAGGATAACTCTTACAGTGAATGATAACCATGCTGTTGCTTGAATATTGTGCTAATAATATGCTGATAAATGCTATCTTGAAATTTTCTACACTAAACACTGTAGTTCATTACTTTTGAATTCAGTCTCACCTAAATTATCAGGACATGGGCAAAAGTCAGCCAAATTTCTTGTCAAAATGTAACCCAAACATTCCTGGAAAATTTTGGTCCCCTCTGAAACCTTGTGAGCTATATATAGGCTTTGCCTTTCTATGTGCATTCTGGCCTTCCACCCTCCAGCCATAGTTGTCCACTGAGCTCCTATTACAGCTTCCTAAGGCTTCTCTCTCCCACAATTTACACTTTTCCAAATTCCTCTTACAAACCAGTTCCAAAAGCCTGTGAACCACGTGGTCAAGTTTTTCACAGCAATACCCCACTTTTCAGTTCCAATTGTTGATATCAGGTACTTTTCTCATTGCTTGACAGGTAGCATCTTCAGAGAGGAAGGATTTGTTTTGTCTCATGGTTTGAGGGAATGTGGCTCATCATCAGGCATGGCGGCCAGAGAATGAGGGAACTGCTCAGCTTGTGCCCGCAGTCAGGAAGTAGAGACGGAAATTCTGGTGTTTTGTTTGTTTTTTTAATCCACGGGATGAATGAAATGTCTGGGGAAGGGAGCTCCCCATGTTTAGGATGGGTCATCCTTCCTCAACCTGTCTGGAAATGTCCCCCCACCATGACCAGAAGGGTGTCTCCTAGGTGATTCTAAATTCAGTCAAGTTAACAATGAAAACTAACCGTCAGACCTATGCTCCTGCAAGTAACCCCCATAAACTGACTGGTTCACCCAATTTTCCCTGGAAATGTCCTAGAGTTGCCGCAGATGACAAGGTAGATGACACAGGAGGGAAGGGGCGGGCGGGAAAGGCCACGGTGGCCATATTAGGGAGGAGGCCGTCATCTCCGTGAGAGCGAGGAGGAGGCCCTGAGGCATCCAGGGGCGATGATGGCGGTGTGGAGAGCCACTGGACTGAGGTGGGTGGATGGAGAGAGGAGCCATGGACGCTCTGGATGTCTCACTTGACCCACAGAGAAGATTTCCGCGAGGAACAGCTGGAGTCAGAAGGCCAGGGACAAGGACACCAACCACCATCTGCCTTTCTAGCTTCCTTCGAGTCCAACCGGCACTTTCTGGCTTGTTTTTTTTATTTTATTAATTTAATTTTATTATCCATAATTATTTACACTTAAGTTTGAGAGACACAGTGAGATGTGCAGCAGGCAGTACGATGAATGCCTGTCTATGGCCACACCAGACACTTGGAAGAAAATTACATAAAAATTCAGGAGTTTGCAAAATGATTTGTAACATATATACATTTTCTACTTTTGTTCTTCTTTTTAAAAGATTTTTTTACTTAAAAATTTTTTTTTATTTGCAAGCCGAGAGAGATAGAGAAGAAACCGTCAGAATGGGCACACCAGGGCCACTTTGTGCATCTGGCTTTATGTGGGTACTGGGGAATCGAACCAGTGTTGTTAGGTTTTGTAGGCAAGCGCCGTAACCACTAAGCTGTCTCTCCCACCCCTACACCTGTTCTTATTACTGGTCTCTCATTCCACAATTTGAAGCCGGACAAATCCTCTAAACTGGAGCAAGTAGGGTAAACTGAAGAGGTATTTTTAGTGTAACTGCAGGATTCTTAAAAGATGTCACGAGATGGAACAGTGGGATTGTACTAAACACAGGAGAGGAACATGGAGGGGGGCACGTATTAATATTAAATTGGATCTGACTTGATATGTAAATAGATCAGAGAAATCTCTTTGAAGGTGATACAGAGCAGGGTTATGGGTTCAGGAATAAGTGTGCAGGAATGAATTAGGAATGTGAAATATGTATACACAGTTATCTTAATAAATCAAATTTTAACTTTGTTATCTAAGTTAGCTTACATAACTTAGTGGCCCGAAGAAACAATTGTACAATTGCCATGGAGTTGTTCCAGTCAATGAAGGGACCGACTTGTAGAGCTCATATAAAACATGGCCAACCTTGTACCTCTGTAGGTTAACACATGAGTTTTGAAACTTTCAGTTAGGGGATATTTACCCAGAGTTAAAAAATATTTTGCAAATAAGGAAGCAAGAAAAGACACAATGTTTAATCTTCCTATTTCTTTCAAGCCTCACTGAAAGTTGGGAGTGTCATCTATAAGCACTGTCCAGGTAGGGGTTGAGGATTGTAGTCAGCTGCTGGGGTGAATCTCCAAACCAGGCACCGTTATAGGAGGAAAGAATTTATTGAAGCTACAGACACACACACACACACACACACACACACACACACACACACACACACACACACACAGAGTAGTGAGCTCCACAGTGACACCTCTTTCAAGTAACAAGCTTTAATAAAACTCCTGAATCTATTAGGGGATTCAAATCCATTCAAACTATTACCAGGATCCTGACACATCTATACTTGTGTGTGTGTGTGTGTGTGTGTGTGTGTCTGTAGTATTAGAGATCATTCCAGAGGGCTGGTAAATGAGGGTAGTAATTTGTTATGCTGGAATATAGATCAAAATATACAATCAGTGGTTGCAAATGCAGTAAAAGTTGTATTATTTTAAAGCAATGTTTTCATTAGGTTCTTTTGAGAATATGTTGGTATTGAAATAACTTTGGGATATGGATGGAACTTGGGAGGCTGCAAGTCTCCTGGGGGTGGGGTGCCAGCAGAACCTACAGCAGGGAGGGTGCTGGGTGCAGCTTAGCACTCACCACCCAATTCTCAATTCTGCCAGTAGATTTTGTATGAATTGGTTTTAATGTTAGCTTAGAATTCTTTTCTCTTGCATATTGTCTTAAAATAATTTGTGTGTGTGTGTGTGTGAAAGAGAGGGAGGAGGAGAGTAATTGCCGCTGCAAAAACCAGATGTATGCACCATCTTGTGTCCAGCTTTACATGGGTGCTGGGGAATTGAACCCAGGCCCACAGGCTTTGCTGACAAGCACCTTTAACCACTGACCTGTCTCCCCAGCTCCAAGATTCTCTATTCTTAATGAAAGTTAGTCATCTATGGCCTTTTTGTATCTCATCTTTGTGAGATGTCTATTCTCCCCACTTCTGCCCTCCCCCCAATTTCTGAAATATTTATTTTGAAACCTAGTAGTAGGATTTGACTTGAAGTTTAATCCAGGAGAAGGAAAAGAAAAGATAAAAATGAGGCATGTAGCAAAAAAAAAACTATTAAAATAAAAAGATGATAAAAGAGGCCATCACAGCTGTGAGGCCAGTACCAGAACTTCAGGAGTGAAAACACTTTTGAGTTGCTCAGTATTCATGTTAAACTCTGAAAAAGCTCAAAGTAATGGCCAGGAAACATTGCAGGGAAAGGTAAGAAAAGAAGCTAAGTCTATGACAGTATTAAAATCATTTGATTCGAAGGCCTGGAGATGTAGCTCAGTTAATGCCTGCCTGACATGCAGGAAACCCTGCTTTCATTCCTGGAACTATGTAAAACTGGGTGTGGCTTGTCTTTAACCCCAGTATTCAGGAGGAGGAGGTAAGAGGGGGTAGGAGGATCATAAATTCAATATCACTCTGGGCTACAGACTCGGCTACAGACCCCCTCTCACACAATGACTCAGGGGGTGGAGAGAAAGCTCAGTAGTTAAGAATGCTTTCTGAGCAAGCATGGGGGCCTGAGACCTCCAGAGTTCAAATCTCAACCCCACATTAACAGCTGGTGAGGCCACACATGTCTATAACCCCAGTGCCAGTCCCTCAGAGGAATGCAAAATCAGTGAATTGCTCAGGCTTCTGAGAAACAGCGAGTATCAGGAAGAGATGCCAGCTCAAAATAAGAACTGGTAGAAGACAGCGAAGTGGGACACTAATGTTCTGCTCCTACCACCAAAGGCAAGTGTCCCCGTTGCAGGCGAGCACATAGGGCACTGCAAGGGCACACTTACCACTGGTGTGTGCATGCACACACACACACACACAACCACACACACAGGAACACACACACACACACACAAAAAAAACATTCAGGAGATTGATGGCAATGAGCTGGAAAGGTAACACAGTTTTCAAATTCTTGCTTTTGCAGAATCTCAACTCTAAAGAGACAGCACCCCATGCAATTGGCACTGAGTTACAACCTTTTTCTCTGTCTCCAACTTGGCATTTCTGTAGCTGTCCACCGTGTATGTTGTCCAAAGTCAAGCTTAGCCAACTAAAAGTGAATGTTGGCATCTAGGAAGTCAGCAATGCCAAATGTATATGCTGAAAAGTGACCCCAGCACCAGCTCTGAGTGGACAGCAGCTTGGTAGCCAGTCTCATGGCTGACCTGGGGTAAAGTGCTGGCTTTGCAAGCATGAGAACCGGAGCTTGGAGCACAGCACCCATGGAAATGCAGCTTGATAGACGCCTGTAATCCCAATGCTTCAGAGGCAGAGGCAGGGGTCCCTGGGGCAAGCTGACTAGCTAGATTAGCCAAAGCACAGAGCTCTGGGTTCAAGTGAGAGACCTTCCTCAGTACATAAAAGTGGAGAGCAATTGAGGAAGACATGTGATGTCACATCCAGCCTCCACACACTTTCAAACACATGTGTGAATAGCATCTGCTTCCCCATACACATGAGCCCACATGCATATGAACATGAACCAGTCTCTCGGCTGAGCTGCAGCTGGATCAACAGTAGTGTGTTGCCTGGGAATGGCTCTGGATGGCACATGAGGCCAGCTTTGCCCAAGAGCTTCTCTCTGTGCCGCTGGGGTCTCCCCAGCTTACCTACATGTCATTGTAAGATGTGCATCTTTGCCCAGTTACATCTAAACTGCTTCAAACAACTAAACAATTTAGGATGCATATGGCTACCCAGAATATCATTCATGATCCACAAGATGCCTTGATAGGATCCCAATTTGCCCCTCCCCCTTTTTCTGTTTAGAAAAAGTCACTCTTCATTGAAAGAAATTTTTTAATAAATATGAAGTCTTGGGCTGGAGAGATGGATTAGTGGTTAAAGGTACTCACTTGCAAAACCTGATAGCCCAGATTCAGTTCTCCAGTATCCACAGAGAGCCAGATGCACAAAGTGGTGCATGCATCTGGAGTTTGTTTGCAGTGGCAGGAGGCCCTGCCATGCCTATCTTCCCTCCCTCCCACTCTCCCTCTCTTTATTCCTCTCTCAGATAAATAAATATTTAAAAATGTGGAGCATTTATCTCATCATTACCAAGTGTAGCTTTAGCTAAAGCTTAAAGCGTGATAAAATGAGTAACTTTCTTAACCAATAGTGGGAAAAATGCTTTAAATTTGTGTCTTTCCACAGGATGAATTGAAATTTGGGGGATCTAGCTAGATTTCCCTCTCCTTTGTGCTCCTTAGTAAATGCATAAGATAAATAGATGACCACTAATTTTGTTCCTCTGTTAATAAAATTAGATGCATGTGCAGGCTTGTTGACCCTGCCTCCTGCAGCACAGAGCTAATTGTATTGTCAACAATAAACACAGGAAAGGAGGCACTTAAAGCTACCATTTTGGGCCACAAAAACCTTCCCTTAAAGGCTGCCTGCTGTTTTTCCTAACTATGCATGAAAAGCAATTAAGAAAGGTCTTGTATAACTGCAGTCCCCTAAATCAATGGTAAGCTACTAACAAAAGGCACACAAAAGGCTTGCAAATCTTCTCAGGACCAAACTGTGTGCAATGGTGCCTGTAAGAATGTGTGACCCAATTAATGGGAAAGTATTTAGCTAAAAGTTAAATGGCCCTGTTGCCTTTTGCCTTATAAACTGGTGTCTAGCCTTAAGCTTGAGAACCCTGGCTGCAAGCTTATTTTACTAAGGCGGAAACACAGTGACTCAGATAGGAACCCACCTAATAACTGCACCAGTCCTGGCCAACTGTTAATGGTGAGAATGTATACTGAATGAATACACACCTCTTTGTTAGTCCTAATTGTGGTGGTGAAAAGGTTACTAAATTCCCACATGCGAGGGCACAAAAGACACTTTGCCAACATAACAGCTCCATGTGACACCCGTGGAAGGGAAGGACATTTAGGCTGGTTTAAAAAAAAAAGGGAAAAAGTATGCATTTACTCCCAATTGTATGTGCCATGGTTGTATAAACCAGTTTTTGAAATGGTTTGAAGTAAATCTGTTGTTACTGATAGTTTGCCATTTTGACATATACTTTATCACTTTATAAAATTATTCACAGAATATTCTAGGCACCCAAGGACAACTCAGGTTTTGGTGTTGAAAAATTCATGAGATAATGAGCCTTTGAGATTTCTTATATACCTGGTGGTTCAGTGTGGAGCAGAGTATGTGTGAACCCAGGACACACTCAGAAAAATAGTCCACAGAAACTGGAGGTATGTTTAAAATTAAAACCAATAAAGCTAGCATTTTCTTAAAACAGTTTGCAAACACGGAAAATAAAAAGTTGAAAACTGTTACAAATAGAATAGTTATTCGGCACAGAAATAGACACTCTAAATTTGAAGTCATTTACAATTGTTTTTATGTTGCTATAGATATAACGACACAAACCTTAATGTTTCACCAACTTTTAAAATTAACCTTATTTTGTAGACGCTAGAGTATGTTGGAAGGGTAATGTACATACAAGTGATTATTTTTTTAGAAGTGAAAATATTTTCATGCAGCTGATTCCAATTGGTCCTCAATTACATGTTTAAGATTTCAGAATGTCATACGGTAGGTAGTTAATGTTTTAAGGATTATTTTTGTTATTTCAAGTGTCGACCTTAAGTGCCTTTACTGTACAGCAGCACTCTGCTCTGTCAAGCGCAAAGCAGCTGTGATGTGGCTGGCTTTGGTTCTGTCTCTGCTTTGGTAAGTCAAAGATATGTCTCAGGAAATGCTGCCTCTGGCATCTTTTATTTCTTTTTCCTACAGTGCAACTGAAAACTAATTACTAGGAAAAGTCAAGTAAATTATGCAACATTGTGATTTAAATCTGGGGGATTATGCCAGGAGAATAGATCTGCTTTTTTCCCGATGTTATCATTATTTTAAATATATATTAAAATTTCCACAGAATGAATCAACGTTTTAACAAGGCTCTGACACACGCACATGACACTTCTGTATTTAACCAATTGATTCTAGTAAAATATGGTGTCTGCCAGTAGGAAGTTGTCAACATAAGTTTACAACATTACAACATTTTTATTTCTCTTTTGCTCATCTCATTTTGATTTCATTCTTGCTTTTAAACATCTCATGGTAAGAACCACTGGTATTCAAAACATTTTCTTTGAAGTTGCTGTGCGTTGCTTAATGATATGAAGCAGCTATAAGATGTGAGCAGATCAAATTTGTTTCAAAACATCTCTAAATAGAAAATGTCTATGTTCTATTCTGCATGGCTGACAGTCTGTTTCTCATTGTCAGAACAAAGCTTGTTGGGCTCCTAGGTTCTCCATAGGCCTAAATGAAGGCTGTGTAAGTCCCACAAGTACTTCTGAAAATATTCAGACACAAAATGAAAGGTTAGCAAAGGAGAAAAAGTCAGTCAGCACAACTCATTGCTCCTAAATGTTTGTAGTCAATTACAGCCGTGTTCAAGGTTAGGCTGGAATGGCTCCAGCAGCGGTGCTCCATGTAAAATAAAATATTGCCAGCTGTGGTCAATTATTTGATTTCCCTGTGAAACTCAAGAAACGTGTAATCACTGTTAATACGGTAAAAATTGATGGAGTGTGACATGCTATGTAATTTACTGATTGCAATAGCCCTTAGGTCCCAGCCCGGAACAGTATCCACTGATGAGTTTCTAGATCTCAAGGCTAAAGTAAGAGCTTACCTTAAACATTTCAAATTTCACTTTATAGCACATCACAAGGTGAAAAGCCTCTCGACCAAAGAGAATCAACTAACAATGAGTTTGTGTGTGTGTTTGAAATGTTTAATAAAGTAAGACATGATTATAATATAACAAAACTAAGAATAAAATGCTATAATATCTAGGTATCTATCATCTAAAATTTCTGGTCCCTATTTCTTTTTTAAAAAATATTTTATTTATTCATTTTCAAGCAGAGAGATACAGAGAGAGAGAGAGAGAGGGAGAGAGAGAGAGAGAGAGAGAGAGAGAGAGAGAGAGAGAGAGAGAGAGCACCAGGGCCACACCTTGTGGGTCTGGCTTATGTGGGTCCTGGGGAATTGAACCTCGAGGCCTTAGGCACTGGAGGCAAGTGCCTTAACCGATGAGCCATCCCTCCAGCCCTCTGCTCCCTACTTCTGGAAAACCAAATGCTTAATTAAAAATTTACATTAATAAGTCAGCATATGATTTAAGAAAGGTGCAAGGAGAGAGTATATTAGAATTATCAAAACAATAAGGAATAAAAACAAAAGAGGAAATAAAAAAACAAAGCAAAAGGGCTGGGGGGATGGCTCAGTGGTTAAAAATGCTTAGTTGCAAAGCCTATCAGTTTGGGTTCCGTTCCCCAGTAAAGCCAGATGCACAAAGTAGCACCTGCATTGGAGTTGGTTTGCAACAACAAGAGGCCATGGTATGCCCATTCTCATGCCCCTTTCTTTCTAAATAAAATTTTTTTTTAAAAAGCCAAAAACCAAAATGTGACAGCCCAGCCATTCACTTTCACAGCTCATGCCAAGAAAGTAATTCCCATGCTATGCAGACTTTGGTGAAAACCATTCCTGGGTATCTAAATACCTTCATTATCTTGCAAGAGGGTAATAAATAATAAAGACCAGGCCATATAATCACTGTCCATGGTCAGAGGGTGAACTCAGGAGTGAGGCAGGAATCTGTCAGCTTTCAGCTTCTTTATCTATAAAGATACCCCCAGACAACTAGACAGTGCAGAATACACCGCCTGGCAACTGTTAAAAGTTAAATGGGTATTGTCTCTTGTAGCTTTCAAGTTATCAGCTATAATCTGTAGATTTTATTTTTCTAATATAATATGTAATTTATATTTTAAAGATCTTTCTGTGAACACAAAACAATTCTGGCCTCAGACCACACCCATCTGCAGGATGGATTCCGTCATTGTCTTCTCTGCAGCTGGCCATTTGCACTTTAAGTCAAGCAAAATGAACAACGATTTTGCTTTATTAAACATCCATTTAATTTTGAGGCATATAAAGCCCAGTTTTAACTTTGGCTTGCTATGGGTTACCAGTCTGCAGACTGATTGGAAAATGGCCATGAGCTGTGGGGCTGAAGTTCAAGTTTCTTGTTCTGGGGGTGATATTATCTTCTATCTTCAATAGAGAGTCTCACATATATTATAAGTCTTCATTTTTGCCATGTTGTTGCACCTCAGAATTATAACTTTATTTGTAATAATGGTCCAAAAGGGCAGATGAATGGCACTAAAACTTTCAATTTTCTGTATATGGTTATATCATTTGATTAAAAAATATTGTTTCAGAGGCTCCTTTTACTATTCAATTAAGTAGATGGAACTGTCTCTTTGCCTGTCAAGGAATGTTTCCTCCCCACCTGAAAGGTCACCATAGGAAGCTATGGACTCACCACATGGCTGAAGCACATTTGTGACACCTGCACAGGTGGAGACTCGACACAGTAGTCTCCTCCCCTGCATCTCATGCCAGGGATGGAGGGTTTCAGAAGCTGTCTGGAAATCAAAGAGTTGACCCTTTGACTGTGTGTCAGAACAGGGCTGAGGGCACAGTGAACGGCCACTGTTGCTCTCATGAGGCCCTAACTCTGCTTCTTCCTTGTGGGAGGGCCAAGGTCCTCCATCTTGATGCATCTCAGCCAAGGAGGCTGTGCTAGGTCAGGCAAGGAGTTCTGGAATTGAGAGGAGGCCACTTCTCAGAGGAAACTTCAAATGCTAACTCATCAAATGGCTGGTCACTGCTTCATCAAAAAATGAACCAGAAGAGCAGCTGGGAATCGAAATGGTCACAAAGCTAAGAATAAACTGAAGACAGTAAATACAATTAGCTGTGCCTTCTTGGGCCAAAGCTGGCAAAAGGTCAACTCCTAGAAAGCAATGGGGTTAACTATCTCTTACCTGACACCTATCCTGAGTTTTGGTTCACATTGATCCCAAGGTGACCTGGCCCGGGGGTCAGTCAATGAATAGGGGGTGAGAATGGAAGGGACAAGAGATGTAAAGAATGGAGACAAGACAAAATTCTGATCAAGTCTCACTTTATTGGAGCTCAGGCAGAAGTTTATAAACCCTCTCGCAGGAGGAAATACATGGATGTTTGTGTAAGAACTGCGTAGTTGGGTTGCTAAGCGGCCTGACTGCAAGGAGAGGTCACATGATTTCTAGGAAAGAGCCTAACCATCGAGAAGGAAAACTAAAGCGAGGAAATAGAAAACTTGTCTCTGGTTAGTAGAAGGACTCGGGCAGAGACCTTCAAAATGACATCGATGTGGCTAAGATATATTTAAGCAGTTCCCCACACAAAGGTAAAACCAACAGTAAGTAAATGCTGTTAATCAACTCCTCCTCTGGTGGCCTGACAAGGAAAAGAACAGTTTTCACACTCAAGGCTTACATCATCCTGGATGGACGTTTTCATCAATAAAAGCCTCAGTGGACAAAGCCTCAGGACTGATTGTGATTCTCTGGCTCCTTAACCGTGTTTCTATTAGCAAGGTGCACATCCTTTCTCTGAACTCGGGTTCCATGAAAAGTTTCCATAATTTCTTCTGGTCCTTGGCTCTCTGCCCGAGTCAATGATGGTAGGAGAGGTGTCACTAACCCTTAGGATGCCTCGCCAAGGGCTGAGGTATTTTCCCGGTCTCTAGCAGCAGTTTCTGACAAATGGAACTTCTCTGGTTTGGGTCAAGGCTTGGAATTTGCCTTCACTGGGCCCAGTTCCCATTGGTGTGTGGGATGGTTGCACTGACCATGGCTTCATCTTCCTTCTCCACCACCACAGTGTGAGGGTGTTTTCTCGTTAATTTTTACTTTATTTTCACATGTGTATGTGTGTAGAGTATGTGTGCAGAGCATTGTGTGTGACGTGGTGTGTGTGTGATACGAGGTATACGCACATGTGTATACAGACATGCATGCCCCATGTGTTCAGACAGAGGTCAGAAGAGAACATTGGGCATCCAATTATCTGTGTATTTCTTTCCACCACCTGCCAGTGATTCTCTAGACCTGTTCCCCCATCCCTACTGGGGTTACAGATGTGTGGCCATGCCCAGCCTTTCCCATGGGTCCTGGGGTGGTGTCTCCAGCCTGAGAGGCTCTCAAGCTTAAGCAGCAGGGACTCTTAATTGCTGAGCCATCTCCCCTTGCCCTTTCCTGCCACCTGGGCCTTCGGTCAAGTCTTTCTGGATCCACTGACAAATGTCAGAGAGTTCAGAGGTGGTGAGAATCTCCTTAAGCAAATTTGTCAACAGCTTTGTCCACAGCTCCTCTGCAAATCAGTCGTTTGTGGGAGGGAAGAATTTCAAGTCTCACTTCTCTGAGAATGTCACCACATGTCTAATAGTTCTGAAAACAGTGACATCAGCATTTTAGAGAATTCATGGTCATGTGTTTGTCTTGGGTCAGACCTCAGATCACCTTTTTCTCATATTTTCTCCAGTGTTAATTTTCCTTGGGTTTTTGCATATCACCTTTAAGGCAAGATTCAGGATATTATGGAATTCTCAGCAGGTAGATTTGCAGTGGATATCTATTCCCAGATGGGTTTAGAATATCATGAGCAAGAGAGCGGTCTGCTGTTCATTCTCAGGACAATCTTGGTGGCTCTATCTTCTTTTCCTTTTGCTTATTTACCATGCTGAGTTCACGGAAAAGATATTAAGCATAGTTTTTTGTTCCTTAGCATGGAGACAAATTGGTATTCAAGTTCCTCACAAATAGCACATGTCTTTTGGTGATTCTCCTTTAGTTGTGTCTAGGCAATTACTCCTGCAGTAACTAGACAACTCTGGCTTTGGGGCTAATTTTTTTTAATTAGGAAAGTATCAAGGTAGCTTATGCAAATAAGATAAAAATGCTTAAACTTGAATAGATTAGTTAACCCTTAATTTTTCTTGAAAAAAATTTTTTAAAGTTGTACTAGCAGCTACATATTACATTACTACTTGTATTGAAAGAATATCCCTATATCAGATCATCTGATAGTAAATGGAGGCTCATTAAGCCTCAAAAGATAATGATTTGTGTGATTGCTTGTGTAATTTTATTTAAACATAAGCTTCAGTAGTAATGCCTCCAGTGTTCCATTTCCATTTGGAAAAATGTAATTCATGTTTTTTTCCATTGTCTATTTTAGTTCTTATGAAAAGAAGATGGAAACATGGTGTAATGAGGTGATGGTAATGTTTAAATCCACACCCTGCCTCCAGAATCCTTTTATCCCCATAGGATTCAGTCTACCAAGTCTCCAACTTGCTGCTATTAATAAGAGCTGAGCAAAATGATGCCTTTGTCTGGAGACATTAGCAGAACTGTATTGAGTTCCAAAGGACTGGGGGTGGAGAGCGGGAGTCAGAAGGCGAGTTGTCCAGGGCACCAACCTGAAGGGTTGCTAAATATATTAAAGGGGAAAGCACACAGCCAGTCATCTCTGAGCCACAATAACTCTGACACCAATGGAGGTGTCCACGATGCTGGAAGTAGTTTTGCTTACTGTAAACAGACATATGCAACTCTGAAATTCTAAAGGTTTATATAATTTAATGAGATGGGTATTACAAGTTAGATGTGCAATCTTGCTCTACTATGTGCTGATGTTTAGAGTTAGGTTAAAAAGATATCTTGGGTGGTAGTTAGTGGAGTGCTGGAAGGCACCACATAAGCTGCCAGGGGAAGCTGGTCAACAACAGCTGGAGCAAACAAAGACCACTGGCATGGAACACAGCCTATTGCCATGAGAAGGCTGACCACTCTTCAGACTGGGAGAGAACAGCAAACCAGGAATGGATCACTTGTGCAATGGAGGAGCCAAAACCTGGGGGAGGCAATCAACAGCTTTTAAATTCGGCCAAATATTCCACTTAGTGAGGGGGAGCCCTTAACTGGAACTGGGGACTTAGGGCAATATGGACCAGGAGCCAGGCTCTTGGGCCCCCAAATGAGAGATGCACTATGAGAGTGATTGAAGGAGAGGCTACTAAAAATAGAATCTATGGGGAGGGGGGGAATTGGGGAATTCGGGATAACAACGCATGGTCTGCCCACTAAATAATGTAACTCATTATGGACAATAAATATATATTAAAAAAAATAGAATCTAGCCAATTCTATTCTAGCTGTATCTCAGTTAACCTATACTGATCTCACTCTCCGAGGGAGACTCTATTTGTATCTTTCAGAATGCAGCGAGAGAGATGTGGCTCATCTAACCCTACTAACGAACTGCAGACCGATAGCTGACATCCTGACAAGAGATGAACCATCCCAGACATACCATGAAGGATCCTTATGGAACCCCACAGAGAATGATGAGATGAACAAGTGACCCAGGACCACAGCTAATCAGCCAATAAAGGATAAGCCAATGAGACAGATACCAATGATTTTCGACAAAACCTAAATCAGAAGTACAGAGACCCCTAAGATCTCAATAATAAAACAGCATTAATACTCACGCACCATGACTCAGGGAACTGTGCAGAAGAGGGGGCGGAAAGATTGTGAGAGCCGTGGTGGGGGAGACTATCCAGAGGCATGGCACCCCTCGGTAACAACACACTAGGGCTGGCAGAACCGGGCTGACTCCTAGGCTATCCATGGTCCCCTGCCCCAAGGACTGATCCATACTGCCCATGAAGGAGGATAGCCAGCTGATTGAGGATGGGGAAGAGGGGCACTGGGGAACGGGGGATAACTTATTGTTTGCCCATTAAATAATGTAACTCATTATGGACAATAAAAAATAATAATAAAAATGAAAAAAATAAAAAGATATCTTGGGGATGAGGAGATAGCTCAGTGGTTAAAGGCACTTGCTTGCAAAGTCTGTTGGCCAGTGTTCAATTCCCCATCAGTCATGTAAAGCCCATGCAAAGTGGTGCATGCTACATGCATCCATGATCCCATTATGCCTGCAGTAGCAAGAAATCCTGTCTCAGTGGCTGGAGAGATGGCTCAGCCTTAAAGATGTTTGCTTTCGAAGCCTGATGGCCAGGGTTCCAGACACAGTAGTCACATAAAGCCAGACATGTCACACAAAGTGACACATGTATCTGGAGTTCATTTGCAGGGGCAAGAGGCCCTGGAATGTCCTCATTCACTATCTCTCTCTCTCTCTCTCTCTCTCTCTCTCTCTCTCTCTCTCTCTCTCTGTATGTGTGTGTGTGTGTGTGTGTGTGTATGTGTGTGTGTCTCCTTACAAATAAATAAATAAAAATTTATTTTTCAAAAGAGACCTCGTCCCAAAGAAGGTGGAACACAGGCTCTGACACATACATGCAAATAAAAAGATTTTTTTTTAAAAAAGATATCTAAATATTTCAAACAAGCCAGGAAAATAATACCATTGAGCCTGACCAACCCTGCACAAAAGAAAAGATTTTCCATGTAACTATTACTTGAGGAGAGCGCTCAAAGGGTTCAGAATCACCTCGAACCCGCAGTGTACTGAAAGCTCCTCTCCAGAAGGCTGGGGATCTGGAAGTCTAAATGTGAAGGCCCCCAGCTCATTCTGATGGCCACGTGAGTTCATCAAGAGCCATGTGGCTGTGGCAGTTAAAAGCCTTGAGCTTTCACTTGCATCAGAAGCGCCTGGTAGGCTTGTGAAAACAGACATATGGATCCCACTCCAGGGTTTCCAATTCAGGATGTCTGAGGGAAGGTCTGGGTGTTTTCCCTTCTTGCTGATGTTTGGGGACCACAGGTTTAGAACCACAGTTGCCAAAGGAACCCTGTGCCATTCTGCACTTGCTACTTCTATGAAGTTCTCTTGTTGTTTGGGGGGGGGTGTCTGGAGAAGGGGTACCAGTCAGTGCCAAAGGGGTGAAAAGTGGAGGAAGGAGACATTAAGGAAAATATTTAGGTGAGAATGTTACAAAGATTGGAGAGGACATTCCCCCTCCCCCCAGTTAATGAATATCTTGATCAACAAAAGCCTGGAGACTCGGGGTACCTTTTTAGTGGTCCTGTGCTTGCTGCTGGTGTGGGATGCCCAAGGCCTCCATCCTTGTCTTGCTCACTGAGGCTCCTCTCCACAGGGCTAGGTTGGCTTGGTGGCAACTTGTAAGAGCTGCTGGGCTCGTGGCTCTGCCTCATGGGTTTCCTGAAGGTCCTGCTTGAGCTGCTCAGCCTCAGCCTTCCTCTCTGACTCCTAGGCCATCTTCAGAGCCAGCCTGACCTCAAGCACCTTCGGCTCCATCCATCAGGTGCTGTTCCTCCTCCGTCCGAGAGGCCACTGCCTTGATGCATCTCTTGCTCAGCCTCTGCGGCCTTCTGAATTTTAAAATACAGGCTGGGCAGAGAAGATGCTTGAGAAGAGTTTAAGGAGCTGAGACTAAAGGGAACTACCATAGTCTAAAGAATTATAAAGGAAATTTTAAGGGAGTGTTGTGTGGGTGTCTATGACTCCCTCCAGGTGGGACATGATATTTGGTTGTATCATCCATGAAATGTTTCTGCGTTATAAGCATTGAATTCCCCACTTCTCTTTCACTTGTTTCTTGACTTCTTCAACCATCTAACTTGGACAACTTCCTAAAGAAACAAGAATGAAGTTGCAAAAGTACAAAAGATTCCATTCTTGAAGCTGGAGAATAAATAACCTTTGTAGGTTGTGTCCAGGAATGTATTGGGGGTGGTACAAAGGGTGAAAATATTTTGGATCAAAGAAACCTTGGGGTGTGGAACCCCATCAGTTGAGTTGGGTGGGGGGTGGAAGTGAAGAGATGGCCAGAGAGCCCTGCTTAGGCAGGCTGCCCTGCTTGGACTTACTTGTCAGACTTGGTCTTGCTGGGTGTGAAAGACCCCCCAAGGCCTCTCTCAGGAGAGCGTACCCCAAAACTCCAATAACCACACCAGCAGATGCAAAAGCAAGAGGATTG
>PVHP010011135.1:30099-45973 GCA_004024765.1 Zapus hudsonius
AAAGGAGCAGGGTATTTATGGACAGGAGCTATCTAATTATAATACAGCTTAGGTCACAGGGTGTGTGGTATTTCTATTGGCTCCTTTTCTGTATCTGTATGCCTCTTGATTGGTTACTTCTTTGGAGCCACATCCCAGGGCCAGCCCACATTCCAGGACAGCCATATGCTTCCTTATATGGTGTCTTTTTTTTTTTTTTTTTTACTTCCTGGTCTTTGTGATCAGACATTCTTTAGGGAGGGGGAAGTAAGTCTAAAAATGGAGTCTGCTTTATAAAATGGAGTCTGCTTCATAAAATGGATTCTTCAGGTGGAGGGTCTGAGGTAACGTAGAGCTGTGGGTGACTCTGTCTGGAGAAGAGTCCAGCACTGCCGGCCACACACTGCCATTGCCCAGGTGACACAAATCTACCCAGAGGGGAAAAAAATCCACATAATCCCACACAAGCCATTTCTTTAAAGTTCTCTCCAGGTAAGAGGGAGCATGTACTAGGACAGATGAACTCAGTAGACGATGGCAAGCCCCATTCTCTGCAGGAGACAGTACCAAGCATTGGAACTCGAAGTAAAGTGGGAACATGGCTTCTGCCTATCTGTTCTCTTGGAAATCCTTAGAGATAGGAAAGAAGAGTTACTGAAATTTACTTTCGAAGAAACAAAGTCAACCCATTTCTTGGTTGTACAATAAATTTTTTTAGTCATGTTCAATATTTGCAAATCTTTTAAAAGTGCTTTTATGATGGTAGGAAAGGAATTGACCCATAAGTCAGAAAGCTTGAGGTAAATGTCACTTTCCTAAGAAAGTGTAATATAGTCTACCCATGTCTTTCATTTCTTTCTTCTTTCCTTCCTTTCTCTCTTTTCCTTTCCCTCCCTCTCCCTCTCTTCCTCCCTCCATTCTGTTAGAATGGAAATGACCACCATGAGAGACCGCTCTGAAAGGACAAGCTTTAATAGAAGGAAAGGGACCCCCGAGCTCCAGGCTATCTCCCAAAATGGAAGAGAGCAAAAGGCAAGATCAAGATCAGGCTTTTTAAGGGGAATGTCCAGCTTGGGGGTGTAAGACCCCAGACCCAAAAGAAGACCCTCACCATGATCTCCCATGCAACTGCAAAGGGTTTTATTTAAAAAAAGATCAAGCATGCTGGAGCTCAATGCGTGTCCTTGAGCAGAACAGAGGCAAAGAAGCCCCGAATAGATTTTGAACAAAGCTTTTAAACAAGTTTTATTAGGAAGTTACAGGCAAGCATTCATTTGCACATTTTTTTGTAATCAGTCAGGACATTCTTAGCTTTTATTAAGGATGCAAGATTACAGGAACCAGACACAAGGTTATAGGAACTGGGGGCTGGGTTTATGGGAAAGGGTGAGGGGAGGAAAATTAAGCTAACATTTTCAAGAAGAACTGTTAACTCTTTCTCTATTAGGGTCTTTTAATTTTTATTTTAACAGGGGAAGGGGCCAGGTGACTTCAAAATAGTGTGGAGAAATCAGACAAATGTTAAAGTGGCTCCATTTTGTAAACAAAAAGTTTTCTGACAGCAATAGAGTTTAAAGACTAGGTTTTTATTTCACATTTTTTCTTTTGGGGGGGAGGGTTGTCAGGGCTTCACATTCCTCAAAGAATATAGATGCATGTAGACAAGTGTGATGGTTAGGTTTTGTTGTCAACTTGAATCTTTTTAATTATCCTGGGTGGGTCTCTGAGGATGTTTACAGGAAGGCAGCCTCTCAGTAGGGAGCAGGGTGTAAGGAAGCTCTGTAGAACTAGAAGTAAACATCCTTTCCTGTGTGGGCAGTGCAGGAAGGAAATTCCAGAGACTCAGGAAGCCATTAAGTCTGGGGAAGGGTTGTAAGACCCCACCCTAAAGCTATATAAAGGGGAAGAAATTCTCTCCTTGGCCCTCCTGTCTGTTCCATGTTCTGTGTGTGGTGTGGGTGATGGGTTTTTCTCTCTGCTCAGACCTGTGAAAGAGGGCCAGCCTCTTTCACTGTTACGGAACTTCCCCTTAATCTGTAGTTTTAATAAATACTTTCCTCCCTCAAATTGTGCCTGGTTTGAAGATTCATCCCAGCGGCTACGACAACAAGATTTACACTGAAATCTTTAGACCTTGACTTTCTGTTTCTGCTATCACCCGTTATTGGTTTTCATGCTGGCAAAGAGGAACAGCTATTTGTAAGAAATGAGTCACTTATTGATGTGACAGTTACATATTTATTCATGGTTTGTCCCATTACAAGTTCCCCTTCAGAAGGAATGTGTTTTATGGCTAAAGTAACAAGTTTTTTAAATGAAAATTCACATGGAACTGAGGTGGCTATTTTTGTTGTACTTGAGACAGGGTGTCATGTAGCCCTCAGACTCACTATGTATCTGAGAATAACATTAAGGTTTTGATCTTCCTGCCACCACCCTAAGTAAGTACTGGGCTCTCAGGCATATACCCCTCTTCCCAGTTGATGGGGTGCTAGCTCCAAGCCAGGGGTTTGTCCATCTAGCATGGAAGCACTCTGCCGAATGAGCTACTTCCCCAGCCCTCATAATTGTACCTGAGGTTTTCAAGAACACAGTCAAAACTATAAAATTGGATGTAAATTTTATATGATTGTAATAGTAAAATAATTAAAAATGATATTAGGATCATGACATTACAAGCCACCCTTTATAGTTAGTTTGTGGCTTATCAATGACATTCTCTCTTACAGAAAATTTTAATTGACTTGGCTTCCAATATAAGAGTCATCTTTTGGGCTCAGCAGTTAAAGGTGCTGGCTTGCAAAGCCTGATGGCTGGGTTCGATTCCCCAGTACCTATGTAAAGTCAGATGCACAAAGTGATGCATGTGTCTGGAGTTCATTTGTATTGGCTGGAGGCCCTGGCATATCCACATTCACTCTTTCTCTCTGTCTGTTTTTGTCTGCCTCCCTCTCTGTCTCTGGTAAATAAATAAATAATTTATATTTTAAAAAGTTGTCTTTTTACTAGTTCCTGACAGTTGTGTGACTTTTCCTGGGGAGATGTGAACAAACACCTACTCACCCCAGACAGGGTAGTTCTGATAGACTGAGTCTAGCCTGGTGAGCACTGAGGTTATTGCGGTTGCTGACAGGAGCACGGCTGTCTTCAGCGTGTCCCATCTCCTCTCAGCATCAAGGATGACTCAGGGAGCTTCGTCCCTTACGCTCTGTGCTCAGTGTGTAGGCAACTCCACCAGAGTCTCCTCTCTCCTGCAATGTTCACTGCTATAATTTTGGTAGGAGGAGTCTTGTGGATTTTTTATATATCTTTATTATGAGTAAGTATATACATTGTATGATCAACTCTTGTGAAGGTGTCCCTGTTTCCCTCCTCTCTGTCCGCTACCCACTGGGGTCCTTCCAGGGTACACATTCTGGATCTGTCCATAGGTGAGTGGAATGATTAGGCGATGCCCTTCGGGGGTCATCATCTGGTAAAGATTCCAGACTCTGCACTGCTTTTGCTCATTATCTCCAATCTCCTGCAGCTGGCCTGGAAGCTCTGACTTCTCTGTTCTGACAGCAGTGAATCTCATTGTAGAGCTTTATCATGTCATTCTTCTGGAAGGTTCTGTTTTCCTGGGTTTGTGTCTCCATCTCTGGCCTTCAGGTACTTCAGTCTCCTTTCTTAAACTCGTCAATGGAATGGGTGGCGTTTCACAAAGTTCTGTCTTCAATTGTTTCTGTATTTGTTTTCTCTGATTTCCTAAGGCAAACCTACCTGCTTTTGTGCATCCAGCTATTACCTGTGCAGAAGAAGTGCAGAGTCAGCCATTTCTCTTTGCTGGGGACCAGTTCCATCTATTCAGCTGCCAGATGGGCATTTCATCTCATCTCAAGTTTAACATGTTCTAAATTGAACTCATTTTCTCTGCAATGACTTTGTGCTCATTTTTTTTTTCTGTCTTACTTTGGAGAACCAGCCATACATCACCATCCAACCTGGCCTATTGAAAATAAGAGCGGCAAGATGTCACAAATGAGCAGGGGAGATCTGAACTGAGATTTCAATGAGAAGAAGGATCTGATTGATTGCATTAGCGTTTGTAGACCAAGCACACTAGGCAGAGGGAAGAGAAGGTACTGAGGCCCGGGGAAGGGGATGGATGTGGAGTCCACAGAGGAGGAAGAAGTCTAGTGTGGCTGGAGGGTGGTAGGCAAGAGGCAAAACAGGCCACAGGGCTGAGAAATAAGTAGAAGTTGCATGAGCAGGATTGTTGTTGATTGTGTTTACTTTTCTTGTAAGTGAACGAGGATGCCATTGAGGGATTCTTTAGCCCAAGAGTAACAATTTACACTCTACAAGATCAGTACTATCTGCTGTAGGAATAACAAATCGTAAGAGACATGATGATCATCTGGAAGACTGTGTACTAATCATATAGGTCTGGGCAGTGGAGCAGGAAATCGGATAAAATCAGGGGGACTGGAGAGGATAGGAGAATTGGGGAGGTAACTCGGAGATAATATTGATAAGTTTTACTGATGAGATGGCAAAAAGAACAAGAACAAAAACCAAAGGCAGGAACCATCACACTTAGGGTTTTGGCATGAATAAAGTATGGAGTCATTTTATTCGGATGGAAAGACATGGGGGTTGGAGAGGTGGCTCAGGGGTCAGGGAGCTTGCCTGCAAAACCTAACCACTCGAGTTCAATTCCCCAGTACCTACATAAAGCCAGATGCACAAAAGAAGCACATGTATCTGGAGTTTGTTTGCAGTAGCATGGGGAAGAAGGGGACCCTGGCATGCCCATTTTCTCTCTCTGAATCTCTCTCTCTCTCTCTCTCTCTCTCTCTCTCTCTCTCTCTCTCTCTCTCTCTCTCTCTCGGTTTCTTTCTGCTTGCAAATAAATAAAATACCTTTTTAAAAGTTTTTTTTTTTTAAAAAAAAAGAAAGACTTGGGAAAGAATATGTGTCTATCCCCTACCTCCGGAAGGAGAGAAGGGACAGACCTCTGCTTTCACTATGAAAGCTTGAAATAACTCCGAGGTCCCCCAAAAGGAGAAGACAAGAGCAGCTGGATGAATGAGTCTGGAGGCCAGCAGTGACATAGGAGTCATTGCTAACTGGATGGTCTCTTAAGTCATCGAAGAGGCAAGTGCGGATGAGAAGAGCAGAGAACAGAAAGGCTGAGGGGGAGCTCTGGGGTGCTCTGCTATTTCGAGATCAAGCAGGAGAGAAGCAAGCTGACTAGTTAGGTGTAGACAGTGGGGGAATATCAGGAGAATATAGTTCCATCGAAGCCAGTAAATGGCTTATTCTACTAGTCAATTACTAATCTCGTGAGAGACGAAGTAAATGGAAGGCAGACAAGACTGCCCAGCATGGAGTTTGGCAGCAATGTTGAAGAGAACCATCTCCGCATGGAGGAGGTCTAGGCTTTGAGAATGAACACTCCAATTTGTATCGACACACGCCTCTTACAGATTCTTTAAAAATGACTGTATTAACATGTAGCCCTTTATTACAGGTAATAATGGCCACTCTTATTGAGAGATTATTTTAGAGAATAGTGTCTACAAAAGCAAAGATGATGAAGAAATGGAAGGACCGACCTAATATAGGAGCACACATTAGTAGAACATGGCATTGTGCATATTCTTGGGGAGGGGGGTTAGAAACCATCCTATAGAGGAGGGCAAATGAATTACAAGGGACTAAGTTGAAAAGTTAGAGCAGATATAAACACCTGCATAAAATATACTAGAAAGAGTTTACATTTTGTACTATGGACAATGCAGGGACCATTGAAGCTTGCATTCAAATCATGTTATTTCAAAGTGATGCATGTATCTGGTTTGCAGTGGCAAGAGGCCCTGTTGTGCCCCCCCCCACAAACACATATGCATTCTTTCTCTCTCAGGCACACACACACACGCTTTCTCTCAGACATGCACACACATATACGCACAATTCTCTCAGATACACACACAACAAATAGATGTCAAAAATAAAATCTTTAATCTGAAAAATGATATTGCGATTATGCTGATGAAGTGATTCTCACGTGAGAGACATAGCGAAATACAATTGATCTGTATTGCTATTGTATTCATCTTTCTGAATTGGCCTACCTGCTAAGACACCCCCAAATCACCACTCTTGGAACTTTTCATGAGCTTCTCACTACAGAGTGGAAGAAAATTCAAGCTGCCTGCAGCACCGAGGCCCAGCTACACGTGAACACAGTGACACTCTCTGTTTTCAGTTCTCAAACTAAGAAAACGAGGCATCTCCACAGTCTCCTTTCATATTAGGTTTCTCTAACTTTTGTACTTTCGTTGGTGATCTTGTTGCCTAAGGTGGCGGCAAGCAGACTGCAGGGATATTGGCTAATATTCCCCAGCATAAAACAGTCACACTGATGAGAAGCCCTTGTGTGATACAAGCTTCATGTAGGCACGCTAACGCAGTTCGGCTGGCCATGGGTTCAAGCTTAATCAACAGCAAGTCAGGCGGTTTTAAACAGCAACATACAGAAAACAAGCTTATGTTGTGACTGGGTGACAAAAAGGTGTCCAAATCCTTTGCCTTTCCTAGGAGCAATGATTTAGTATCTGCTAACTCCACGAATCTGGTGACTTCATACAACAGGACTCCTATGAATGAAGAACATCAACTATTTACTGAAAGAATGACAGGATCATGAGATGGGCAAGGAGCGTTCCTCCTATCCTCTGTGATGAAACCAGGCATCTCCACAAAAAATCTCGGGCACAAACCACCCACTTCCTGGCTGTGTGCATGTGCCCATTTTGACACCCTGAGGGCTTCGCCCAGTGGCTGGCTGAAATGGGAGTCTGGCCTGGAACTCAGGCTGAGGCTACCTGCAGCTCCATCTTTTGACAGCCCATGCTGCTACTTGGTGGTCACCATGGTGCCAAGGAAGCCGGAGGGCTTGGAGGGGTGTTTTGAACTTGGTGGGTTCACTGGCTCTTCTTCTGGTTGGTCCTCATGATTTCACCCAATCAGAGCTCGCCTGTGTCTATATATAAACTCCAGCACCCAGCTAACAGACTCTGAAGAGAGAAGACCAGAAGAAGGAAGACATTGGCCTGCCAGACCTCAGCCCCTGGAGCTGCCCAAACTGCTGGTGCTCTGCAAGCAAGGCTTGCTCCTGTCTGCAGAGCCAGAGGTGCTCAGCCATGATAGTGGGCTTTCACTCAGCACTCATGCCCTAGAAGCCTGGACTCTCCCTGGCCTTGGAGAGCCAATGAACCTACTGCCTTGGCAGCCTGTGGTTCCTGCTTCAGAAGAGACCTGCCAGGGCTCCTGAAGCCTCCAGCTCTGACACTGTGGCCCCAGATCCTAGCTTCTACACCTCTTGACTGGCATCCCCAAGCCTGCCATGGATGCAGAGCTGTAACGTTTGCACGCTGCCTTGGTTGGTGACCTGCTGTCACCAAGACTTAGTGCTGTACCACTTGTGCCCTGTGCCCTTCCCTGTCTGTCCATTCCATTCCTTGGGTGGATAGACAAAGGCCCAGAAAGAGAACAGACTGCGTCACTATCTGGGGTTTGCTTACAAAGAACACAAGGAAGCACAGACACCCCGGCCAGGCTCAGATGAGACAAATTCCCCAGTGCGGATCTGGGCTGGCTTCACTCTCTTCCTGGGGTTGGAATACAGCTCAGTGGTTGAGTATGTGCTTCTCATGCACAAGGCTCTTCCTAGCACCATGAGATCAAAGGCTTTTTTTATTTTTTATTTTTTTTGGTTTTTCAAGGTAGGGTCTCACTCTAGCCCAGGCTGACCTGGAATTCACTATGTAGTCTCAGGTGGCCTTGAACTCACAGCAATCCTCCCATCTCTGCCTCCCAAGTGCTGGGATTAAAGACATACACCACCATGCCTGGCTCTCAAAGTTTTTTTTTTTTAATATATTTGTGTGTGGATGGGTGCACATATGTAGTGGTCAGAGGAAAGCGTTGGAGTCTCTCTTGTTTGGGGACAGAGTCTCTCTTGTTTTACCACTATTACTTGGGAGCTTCTAGATTCCCTTGGCTCCACCTCCCATTGTCGAAACCGTGTTGGTATTACAGATGTGCGCTGCTTTGCTTCCTAAGGGGCTCGAACTCTGGCTGGCAGGCTTGCAAGCAAGCACTTTTATAACTGCTGAGCCATCTCCCCACCCCCTAAGACTTATTTTTTTAACTTTTTATTGCTAGCTTCCATAATTATAGACATTATCCATTATGATTCCCTCCCCACTTTCCCTCTTATCTCTTCCCCCTCTCAATTAGTCTCTGTTTTGTATTGGTGTCATCATCTTTTCTTTCCATTTTGTGTAGGTATTATAAGATGCTGAAAAATCATGCATATCAAGGCTGTGTTGTGTCTGGAAGAAAGACTTATTTTTTTTTAATTTTACAATTCCATTTGGCATGGTACATTTTTATGGTTTGATCCAGGTGGCCCCCCAGAACAAATGAATGTGTTCTCAGTGATCCATCCTTAGCTGATGGCAGTTCAGGAATTAGAACCTCGCTAGAGCTGTGTTGTTGGGGGCGAGCTTATGGGAGTTATATGCCAGCTTCCCCTTGCCAGTGTTTGGCACACCTTCCTGCCGCTGTTTGCAGTGCTGTGGTGAAGGTGATGTCCACCCCTCTGCTCATGCCATCGCTTTCCCTGCCAGGATAGAGTCTCCCCTAAAGTCCATAAAATAAATAAACCCATTCCTCCACAAGCTGCTTTTGCTTGGGTTCTTTCTGCGTAGCAACTAGAAAGCTGACTGCAACATACATGATAGCCAAAAACTGCCACTTTATATAGTTAGAGACTTGCACTTCAAACTGAACCTTTTCATGTTCTCAGTCTATTTCAATACTTTAAAATTTCCTAATTGTTTTCTTCCTCAATCATCTTGTTTTCTCCAGGTTTACCATAATTTACTATTAAGGCTAAAATAGAATGGAAGGAAATTGAAATAAAAGATGAAGGCTCTACAAAATGTCTAACTGGATTACACAGACCTAGAGTACATGTGTCTCTCCTTTCTACCTGAACAACTCCCAGACATCCTGAATTCATTTGCTGTTTTGAGAATAAATTTTACATGGGACCCTTCTGATAAGGGTTAACTCTTGTCCATCAAATCTAGCAATGATTGGCTAGGATAGCTTACAGAATAATAGGACATTTTCTTCTTAGTTTCAGGTCGACCTTGACCCTTCAGTGTGGAGAACGATCTCTGGACTACACATGGTGGATGAGGCATATTTGAAATGACAGATGAGGTTGACTTACTTAGTGGTATGAATAGGCCACCAACTTTGTTTATTTGTTTTTAATAAAATAACAGCCAAATTTGAGACAGGAGATAAACACAGGGAAAAATAACATAATTGTACCCTGTGCTTTCCTGATGTCCTTTGCCTGTAGGGCTCAAAATATTCTCTAAATATAAACCCAAACTTCAGTAGCTCCCAAGTCCAGACAGGGAAGACATTGTTGCCTCCATGTGGAAGATGAGGTCAGGCAGGGCAGGGAGCTTACGGAGCCAAGGCTGGGACTCAGAGCTTGAATCCTGTTCCAGGACCTTCTCTCGCTTCTCCGGGTGGGTTTCTTTCTCCACCTTGGTGCAACTCATTTCCTGCCCACAGGCCTCTTGTCATCTCCTTCCCCATTAGCCAGATCTTCCCTGACCCCTTTCTGAGCAGTGTCCCTCCATCTACATACCACTCACCATCATTTGTTCCTCCATTAGGATGCTCTGTGAGTGAATATTACATTGTTGTATCTCCAATGGCCATTGAGTCCATAGTAGGGGCTGAGTAAATATTTCTTGACTAAATCCCTTTTGTTATATCTAATAGAGTTATCTCAAGGGACTGAGAAAGCTTAATATAAAACACCTTCTGGGGTTTTATTAGGAGAAAACTTGTTCTGACTGAACCCCCAGGAATAAATTTCTAATTCATAGTAATTATATTTAGAGAATGTATTTTTTGCCTAGCAGGGATTCCTTTGATCTCAGACCTAAGACCAAGACAAGCCCCTCCATCACCAGAAAGAGGGAGTGAGAGAAGTGAAAAGACTTTGCACAGTGCATATTAAGAGCATTGTTTAGGTTGTGGAGAAGTAAGACAGAGCTTCAATGTAATTGAACTATATTTAATATCAGGAGTAAAGACTTTTGGTGCTTTTAAGTGATGTCCTTTTCTGCTTGATAGGCCTCCTTTTTATGCTGGAGGTCTGCCTTCCATTTTGTCTGAATAACTGCATTGCACACCACTCATAGAAGGCACCCTCCCTAGCCAAGTGACAGAGGAAGCTTCTTTGGAGGCTCAGACCCCCCAGGGAACCTCCACAAGCGGGGAGATGCATATCTTTCCCAAGGGCAGGGCTTTCAGGGCATCTCCCAGGGCAGTCTTTGAACACCTGGGTTCCTAAAGGCTTTTCTTTCTTTTTTAATTGTTGATATCTTTATTATCCTTAATTAGATACATTGTATAAGCAAAGCTTATGATGGTACCCTCATTTCCCTCCTCCCTCTCCCCAGCCCACTGGGGACCCTCCTTGGTGGGCATACTGGATCAGTCCCTGGGGTAAGGGGTTATGAATAGCACAAGAAGTAGCCAGGTTCCCCACACTTTGTGTATTGTTGCTGAGGGGGGCAATGACTCTGGATATTCTCTCCCACCATGGCTCTTACAATCTTTCCACCCCTTCTTCTGCTCAGTTCCCTGAGTCATGGTGGGTGAGATTTAAGTCTGCTTTATTGTTGAGATCTTAAGTGTCTCTGGACTTCTGCTTTGGGTTGTGTTGTGTACTGTTGGTGTTTGTCTCCATTGACCTTTCATGGGTTATCAGACTTGTTGTAGTGCTTGGTCTCTTATTAATTTCACTACTTTCTCATAGGTTTCATTTGGGGCCTACAAGATAGGCCTTGGGTGGTTCATCTCTTGCCAGGATGTCCACCATCATCCTGTGTCTTGTTGGTGGAGTTGGATTGACCACAGCTCTCTCACTGCCTTCTGAAAAATACAAACAGAATCTCCATCAGAGAGTGAGATCAGTATAGGTTAAATGAGATACACATTGCTAATTTGACAAGATTCTATTGGGAGTAGCCTCTCTGTAGTTCTCTGGTAGTGGGAAGTTCCCCTTGGAGTCCAAGGTTTTGGTCCCTATATGATTGTTCCCTGGATCCCAATTCCAGTTAAGGGTTCTTTGTCCCTGAGTGGATCTCTTGGCCAATTTGAAAGCAGTGATTACCCCCCTAGGTTTTGATGCCACTATTGCACAAGTGATCACTTCTTGACTCACTGATCTCTCCCATAAAGCAGTGTGTTCAGCACTCTTGTGATACCGTCTGAATTTTATATCAGTGGTCTCTGCTTGTTCCAAATTTCAATGTCCCTGGGCAGCTCATGTAGCGCCTACCAGTACTACACACACTACCACCTGGGAGCTGGTTCATAAAGGCTTTCTTATAGAAGCCCATCATCAGGACAAATTATAACCACGATGTGATGAGATTTCTTAAAGTTTCTGAAAGATGCAAGAACCATATTAAGGCCAATCTAGACAATAACCCATATTGCAGCTATTGTGTTCATTTCTTTTTGTAAAAATATCTTTATATTGGTAACTTCTAACTTTGTGTTGCTGTAAACATTTTGGTATTTCTTGCACTCATTTTCTTTTATTTCCTCTCCGTCTTGTTTCAGGTGGCATTCAAAGTACGTAATTACATACGTACAATAGGAAAAATGGTTTCATTGAAGATCAGTACCAAGGAAAAGTAGGAACGGTAGTGGTGAGAATCATAGTGTCTACACAGCAATCACAGGCTGCGTGGTGGCACTGTTTTAAGTACAGAACATAAATGAATTCATTTAGTTCCAGCAATAACCTTGTGAGTTGTCTATGATCATCTTCATTTTAAAGATGAAGCAACTAAGGCACGGATCAAGGCTGAAGAAGAAACAAGATTTTAGTTAGAGCTCTGGGGCCCACACTCAGGCTTGCCTGCTCCATGATGCTTTCTGGGTTCAACAATGAGGCTGGCAAGCAGGTTAATACACAAAATAGAAATTTATAAGGTCCTGCAGTCGTACTGGAGACTGACCACACATTTGCCTCTCAGATTTTTTGGCAGACAAATTCGAGAGAGGAAAAATGATCTGTTACATGATTCACTGTGTTTAGTAGATAAAAACAACCAAGTTGCTCAAGAGTAGCATAATTATTTCTGGTTGGGTGACCAGGCCAAAATTTTCCTTGTAAATTCTCACAAAGAAGTTACTATGTGATAAAGAGGACTCTCTTCCAATCAGTCTGACAGATTTTTATAGGATCATTTTGTATAACATTCCACACTGTGTCATAATGTAACACCATAAGCCAAAGCCAGTAAAAGGCAATTCAGGTGGGGTGGAGATTTCAGACGATGTGGTAAAGCTTGTGGTTCTCTGCTGGTCTGGCTTAATTTGGGAAAACATTTTAGGCTATTTAGAGAAAAGAATAGACTGTGGATCCTGAAGGCCACTGTCCAGAATTATTCCTCTCAATTGAGCTTTGGTAAACATTTCAGTGGCAATGAAGTTGAGGGTTTTTTCTTGACCAGTACCTGAGGCTCAGCTCTTCTGTGTTAATAAAGCTTCAGCTGCAACAGTGAGCTGAGGTGGGGAAGGGCTATCGGTTTTTTCTTTATTAAAAATTGAGACGGAAAAAAAATTGAGACGGGGCTGAGAAGGTGGCTCAATGGTTAAAGGTGCTTGATGACAATGCCTGCTGGCCATCTCCAGGCTCCATTCCCTAGCTCTCACATAAAGCTGGGCACAAACAAAAGTTGGTACAAGCATTTGGCATTCATTTGCAGTGGCAAGAGACCCTGGCATGGCAGTGCACACACACACACACACATACACATACACACACACATCAAAATGAAACTGATACATACCATTTGTACATTTTATAGTGCTATTTTGTGGTATCTGATGCATAAAAACAATATGTAATAACTAGAAGTAAAACATTTTTAGTGCTTTTTAATCAAGTGTAATCGTTTTTATGAGGTGGAAATTTCACATTCTCTTTCTAGTCATTTTGAAGTGAAGTATAAGTTGCTTTAAGAGTTTCTGTCTACCCTATACAAAAAAACACACTGATTCTATTGTGGCTTGGTGGCTCTTATTTAACTTCTTTCTCCCCAAGTTGCCCTTCCCTGCATGAAGTGACCACTCACTCTATTCTGTAAAGTTTCCACAAATGAGTGATGAGAATATGTCATATTTGTTTTTCTGTGTCTGACTTATTTCATGTAACACAATGACATCCAATCCTATCCATATTGCTGCAAATGATAGGATCTCATTCTTTTTGGTGACTGAAAAAATATATGTATCTACATATATCAAAAACATTCTTTGGGCTGGAGAGATTGCTTAGTGGTTAAGGCCTTTGCCTACAAAGCAGAAGGACCTGAGTCTGATTCCCCAGTGCCCATGTAAAGCCAGATTCACAAGGTGGTACATGTGTCTGGAGTTGGTTTGCAGTGGCTTGAGGCCCTGGTGTGCCCATTCTTTATCTGCCTCTCTCTCTCTCTCTCTCTCTCTCTCTCTCTCTCTCTCTCTCTCTCTCTCTCTCTCTCTCTCTCTCTATCTCTCCCTCAAAATAACAAATAAAATATTTAAAAAATTTTTTTCATTACTTTACTAATGGGCCTCTAGGTTAATTTCATATTTTCACTATTGTAAGGAGTGCTATAATAAACATGGGAATGTATCTTCTGTTTGTGATTATTTCATGTCCTTTACATGTATGCCCCATAGTGGAAATGCCCACTCATAAGGTAGTTTTATTCTAATATTTTATGGAATCTCCACACTGTTTTCCATATGGTTGTGCCAATTTACATTCCAACCAACTATGTACGAGTTGTCCTTTGTCCACAGCATTTATTTTTTGTCTTTGTGATGACAGGCAGTCTAGCTGGTAAAATGATACCACACTGCGGTTTTGATTTGCATTTCCCTGATGGCTAGCCAAGCTGAACATTTTTCATATATTTGTTATCTGTCCTTCAGGAAATGTCTATTCCTACCCCCACTGAACTCCATCTTCCCAACTAGTCCCTCCCTCAGGCCTCTTTTTTTGTGATCCACTGGGTTTAATTAAAATTACTTGCATGAGCATGGGGGAGGGGTTATTGATTGG
Source organism: Zapus hudsonius (assembly GCA_004024765.1). NCBI lineage: Eukaryota > Metazoa > Chordata > Mammalia > Rodentia > Dipodidae > Zapus > Zapus hudsonius. Next base: position 44,291 of record PVHP010011135.1, read on the forward strand.
AACATCACTGAAGGAAATGACTGTCTCAGTCCCTGAACCCTCCTCATTCATGGAGCAATGGTGGTGGGACTGATCTCGTGTAGGTCTTGTGCAGGTGACCATAACTGCTGTGAATCTGTGATTGAGACAGCCATGTCCTGTCTGGAAGACAGCTTTTCCTAGCACTCCTCCCCATCCTCTGGCCTTTATAGTCTCTCTACCCTCTCTTCTGCAATGTTTCTTGAGCCTTAGAGATGGAGAAACAGATGTCCCATTTAGAACTGAGCACTTCTCCGTCATGTAATATCAGCACTTTTGGCTAGTTTGAGTCTCTACATTAATCACTGCAAAAAGAAGCTCCAGGGACTGAGGCGATGGCTCAGCAGATAAGAGTGCTAAAAGTGCAAGCTTGATGTAATAATTACCTTTCTTGGTGCTGTGACAAAATACAGGACAAAGGGACCAGAGAGATGGCTCATTTGTTAAAGGTGCTTGCATCTGGAGTCCCTTTGCAGTGGCAGGAAGCCCAGGCATGCCCATACTCTCTCTCTTCCTTGCTTCTTTCTCTTTCTCTCTCAAATAAGTAAAATAATTTTTAAATACAGGACAAAAACAACTTAGCGAAGGAAGGGTTTAGTTTGGCTCAAGTTCAAGGTCCATTGTGACTGGAAGGCATAGCAACAGAACCATGAAGTCACTGGTCACATTGCATCCACAATCAAGAAGCAAAGAGTGGTGAATCCTGGGGCTCAGCCAGCCCAGCTCTCTCCATTCCATATAGTATGGGGACCCAGCCCATGGACAGTCAAGGTAGGTCTCCTGTCTCAGTTAACCTACTCAGGCTCTAGGTCCTGTCAAGTTGACAATATCAGTCAGCACACATAAGGACCTGAGTTCAATCTCCGGCACCCATATAAAAAGCTGGGCATTGTTACACTTGTAACCCAAGTGCTGAGGCAGCGGAGTAGAGATAAAGTCAGAGAAAGAGAGGCAGATAGATAGTGAGTATGGGTGCTCTGGGGCCTCCTGCCACTGCAAACAAATTCCAGATTCATGTCCCACTTTGTGCTGAGGAATCAAACCAGACTGTTAGGCTTTGTGAGCAAATGCCTTTAACTGCTGAGCCAGCTTTTTAGCCCCTTCTAACAGTTTTTGATACAGTAATTTTCTATGTACAAAATCATATCTTCTGGCAACAGGGATAATTTAACTTCTTACTTTCCAATTTGGATGCCTTTTATTCTTCTTATTGAATTGCTCTTGCTAAGACTTCCAGTACTATATTCAAAAGAGTGTTGAAAGTGGAGATACTTGTTATGTTTCAGATTTTAATGAAAATGCTTTCAGCTTTTTCCCATTCAATTTGATATTGGCTGTGGGTTTTCCATATATCTTTAGAATTTCAAGGGATGTTGCCCACTCAATTTAAGGACATTTTTTTAAAACTATAAAAGAGGTATTGAATCTTATTGGATGCTTTCTCTGCATTTGTTGAGTTGGCTGCATTTTTTTTTTTATTTATTGTCCATAATGAGTTACAACATTTAGTGGGCAAACAATGAGTTGTTATCCCCAATTCCCCACTGCCCTCCCCTCCCCCCTCCACTGGATAACCTCCTCCATGGTTCGTCTGGATCAGTCCTTGTGACAGGGGACCATGGATAGCCTAGTATTCAGCCAGGTTCTCCTGGCCATGCCTCTGGA
>PVHP010011136.1:0-34721 GCA_004024765.1 Zapus hudsonius
TTATTAGATATTTCAGCAGTGGAGAGGATTTTGAATATTCCCAACACAAATGATAAGTGTTGGAAGGCGATCACTTCACAGTGTATACTGTATCACGTGTCACAGCGCATGCAGCCCATAATATATACATCTATACTAAGCCACGTTTGTTTAACTTACTGCTGGGGTGGGGCCTCCATGGTAACCTGTGTGCTCAGCCAAACAAGGCTCTGAGTTCAAAACCCAGCACTGTTATTAAAAACAAAAAAACAAAAACCATACTCGTTGGTGATTCTCCTAAACTATTGTGCCAGCAGAGCTTTGGGGAGCCGTGCATGGGCTCAGCCCCTCCGTGGGTCCTCAGGCCCACCCCCAGTGGCTGAGAGCTCCCCCAACACCTCATGAGTTCTGCTCTGTCTCCCACAGGCAAAATCCTCTTCCGCCGCAGCCACATCCGCGACGTGGCCGTCAAGCGCCTGATCCCGATTGATGAGTACTGTAAGGTACGGTCCAGATATACCCATGGGAGTTCTGTCTGGTTCTGCTTTCTGGCTGCAAGATCCTCATTGTGAAAAAGAGAATTAGGGGGAGAGGTGCTTCCTCCAGACCTGGGATGGCCATTGCGTTCATGACCTCACAGCATCTGTCGGTACCTGTACAATATTTGGCCCGTCCATGTATCCTCGTGGATGGTGAAGGAAGGCCAAAGTAGAATGGAGAAAGAGATCAAAATACTAGAGAGACTGGTTGGAGGGAGGAAGAGGTACAGTGGAAGGGGTATGGGGGGTGGAGGCAAGAGAGAGGGGTGGAAAAAGACTATGACCAAAATATATTTTGTACATATATAAAAATGAAAGGGGGCTGGAGAGATGGCTTAGTAGTTAAGGTGCTGGCCTGCAAAGCCTAATGACCCAAGTTCAGTTCCCCAGTATCCACATAAAGCCAGATGCACAAAGTGGCGCATGCATCTGGAGTTCGTTTGCAGTGGCTGTACACCCTGATGTACCCATTCTCTGTCTCTCCTTTCTCTTTCTCTCTCTCTCTCTCTCTCTCTCTCTCTCTCTCTCTCTCTCTGCTTACAAATGAATAAAAATATTTAAAAGTTTTTTAAAAGCAGAAAGTTGGGGCTACAGAGATTGCTCAGTGGTTAAAGGTGATTACCTGCAAAGCTTCTTAACCCAGGTTCAATTCCCCAGCACCCACATAAAGCCAGACACGCAAAGTGGTGCATGTGTCTGGAGTTTGTTTGTAGTGGCAGGAGGCCCTAGCACACCCATACTCACTCTCTTTTTTTTTTCTCTAATAGATAAATTAATTAATTTTTAAAAAGCAAAGTTAGAGGAGTCATACTTACCATTTTCAAAACTTCCTGCAGATAATACAGTGCCATCATAAGAATGCATGGAATAGCACAAAGACTCCAGAAATAAACTCTTCCAAAAATGTCAGGTTAATTGATATCCCATAAAGGTGCCAGTGCAGTTGAGCAGAGAAAGATGGTCTTTTCTATAAGCAAGGAGGACAGTCATCTTGTCACTCCAGACTTCATGATGGAAAGCACAGCTGTGGAGTTTCTGGCACCTCTGGAAGCAAGGAGCCCAAGCAGCAGGGCTTTCTCAGGCCTTGTCTCTCTCGGGCTGGCTGTCTTCTCCCTGGGACTATGGAGGATCTTTCTCTGGACGTGTCCTTCCTCTAATCTCTTTTTCTAATGACACCATTTATATTGAATCAAGGCCCATCACCAATTATTTTTTGAAACTTAAATGACTACTTTAAAGACCCTGTCTCTAAATCTAGAGGCCCCGGGGTGAAAGGACAAGATTCAGCCCCGTTAGCTGTCCTTGTCATGGAACGTAATGACCATGTCACGCTGTGGACAAAAGTCAACTTAAAATAGATCATCATCATAATCTAAACAGAGGCACCAAGACTATAGAACTTGCAAAAAAAAAAAAACCCCATGACCTTGAGTTAAGCAAAGAGGGTTTTTTATATGACACTAAAAATATGGTTCCTAAAATAATAATTGATGAAATTAGAGTTCATTAAACCTACTTACAGATTTCTCTACTTGAAGAAATGCAGTCGGGAAATGAAAGGTTTCACATATTGGGTGAAAATATTTGTAAATTATTCATCTAATAAAGGACTTACATTGAAAATACCTAAAGAACTCTTAATAAGTAGGCATCAATAACCCCATAATAGGACTGGAGAGATTGTTCAGCAGTTAAGGCACTTGCCTGCAAAACCTAACAACCTGGGTTCAATTCCCCAGTACCCGTGTAAAACCAGATGCACAAAGTGACCCGTGCACCATTTAGAGGGGCTAGAGGCCCTGGCATACCCAATCTCTCTCTCCTTGCAAACAAATAATAAAATAAATATTTTTTTTAATCTGGAAAGACTTTAGTAGTAATGTCACCCAAGAGGATGATTATTTCACAAATAAACACGTGAAAAGATGTCCGGCCTCGGGAGTCCCAAGGGACATGCGCATAAACCACAAAGAGGCATCTGTACAGACAGACAGTACGGTGACTGAATCAACTGGACGGTCATGCCAGGGGCTGGTAAGGATGTGAGGAGACTGGAGGACATAAGATGAGAAGACACTTGGGGAGTAGTTGGACGGTTTCTTGGGAGGCTGAGGCAGAAGGATCCCAAGTTCAAGGCCAGCCTGGACTGCATAGCAAGACTCTATCTCAAACCTTTCCCCACAAAATAGTTTAATTTGAGGCTGGAGAGATAGCTCAACCATTAAGGCATTTGCCTGCAAAGCCTGACAACCCAGGTTCAATTCCCCAGTATTCACGTAAAGCCAGATGCACAAAGGGATGTATGCATCTGGAGTTTGTTTGCAATGGCTGGAGGCTCTGGCATGCTCTCTCTCTCTCTCTCTCTCTCTCTCTCGCTCGCTCGCTCGCTCGCTCGCTCGCTGTCTCTTTTTTCGATATCTTTCTCTGGTTACAAATAATATTTTTTAAATTTATTACATGACTACACAGATCTATGGATATATAATCTTATGTTCATAGAAACATGCAAACATTTGTAGCAGCCAGTAAGTCAGAATAGACACACACAAGGGGCAGTATAGTTTAACACTATCAAGTAGTTGAATAATGATAAATTACCCTGGGAAGGTGAACCGCAAAGCCATGGTGCTAAGAAGTGAGAGGCTATGCATTGTGTGACTCCATGCATATGCAATATGCAGAGAAGGCAGGTTCCTAGGCACAGTATGCAGCCCTGAGGTTTCTCAGACCTCGGGGCAGTGGAAGGGAAATGGACTGCAAATTCCATTTCTGGAAAAAAATTTTTGAGGTGATGGAAAAGTTCTAAGAGTCATGGGGATGACGGCACAACCCTGTAATTTACAAAATACTGAATTGGGCACTTAAAATGAATAGAAGTTATAGCCCATAAATTATACTGTAATAAATTTCTAGAAATTGTTATAAAAAGGGGGCAGTATGGGGACAGATGAGCCCTCTCTTGTCAGGAGACATCAAGGAAGGGCAGAAAACCACAGTGTCTGCTCTTTGCCAGGCATGACCTCATCTGTTCCTCCAGCAACTTGGAGAAGTAGATTTCCTTGTTCCCACTGGACAGATGAGGATATGGAGGCCCTGCAGCGGTACTTACAGAGACAATGCTGGACTTTTTACACCTCAGTGATCTCTAGCACTTATGGCCTCTTGGAGAAAGTAAAAGTGCAAGAGGTTGAAATAGTTAAATGTGTATTTTATTTATTAGAGACAGAGAGAAACAGGGAAAGAGGCAGAGAGAGAGAAAGAGAGAATGGGCACACCAGGGCCTCCAGCTACTGCAAACTCCAGACACATGTGCCACCTTGGGCATCTGGCTTTACAAAGATACTAGGGAATCAAACCCAGGTCTTTAGACATGCAAGCAAGCGCCTTAACCACTGAACAGTCTCTCCAGCCCTGAGCATGTATTTGAGAGCTGTGCTGTTGTCTGGCTATGGCTTGAGTGTGGCTCTCCCTAACCCCCTCAACAAAGGTTCATTTATTGGAAACTTGATCCCCAGTGTGGCAGTGTTAGGTGGCAGAGCCTTTGAGAGCTGGGCATGGTGCAAAGTAATTAGATCCTGGAGCACCACCCTTATTGCAGTGACCTTCTTGTTGCTAGCTGGTGGGAGAAGAGGGTGTGTTTGGGTTTACATTCTCAAGGGGAAGTTTGGTCATGGCAGGAAAGCATGGCAGAGCAGAGGCTGGGCATTACATCCTGTCACAGCAGCTGGGAGGAAGCCACAAGAGGGACTGACTCTGGCCAAGGGAGAGCTGGGCTATAACACCCCAAAGCCCTTCCCCAGCTGCACACCTTCTCCAACAAAGCTCCACCTCCCAAATTGCCACCAGCTGAGGAGCAAGTATTCAAAACACATGAGGCTATGGGAGACATTTCACACTCAAACAACCATAATGCTGATCTCAAGGGAGTTATTCTTCTCACACATGTTGCTGGACATCAAGGTCATCCAATGCTCTTGGCCCCTTCTTCATTTTCCATCATATGTGACACATCCAGGGGGGTCCTTGCCAGGATGACAGCAACTGGTGTTTGTATCCTCCAACCACCAGAATTGGGAACCAAATAAAGCTCTTCATCTTGTAAAAGAACCAACCTCAAACAGTTTGTTATGGCAACAGAAAACAGACTAGTAACAGGCAGAGACTCCTCTCTCCTAAGTATAATCTTTCAAAGGGGATCAGGATGAAGGTCAGAAACACGAGGACATTGCTGCTACCTTTCAACTCTCAGAGGAAAGTTATGTCCCTCTCCAAACTCCCTCTGTCCCTTTCCAAACTAGAGGAGTTATTCCTTTGTCCAGTCCCTCCTGGCAAGAACTTTGGGCCCTTAGGGTCACCTTGCCTGGCTGGAAAGTTCTTGAAAGTACATTTCCTCAGCCCAAATTATCCTGTCTTTCTTTCTCAGTCCACCAGAGTCAGATTAGACTCATACCTGTACCCAGGGTTCCCCCCACCTCTGGACACTTGATTTCAGAGGGGGCATTTAAAATCCTGAAGCAGTAAGGGACAGCAGCTATGTGCAGCTGCCCAGTGGAAGGACTCAGGACCATGAACCATCTGGATTAGCCACAGGAAAGAAACTGCTCGTGTTTTATGAGCCACGTGGAAGTCACCTCTCCCTGCTGTTAATGAATCATAAGGAACAAAGCCAATACTTGGGGATTTTGATTGGTGGGATTCCGTGGGCCAGTGTCAAAGGAACTCTCTCCTCGGTGGTGATGAGACTGTCCGTCTTGTCACAGGACCTGTACTTGAGTACAGAAGCTGTTCTGTAACGTTTGGACATCTGTTATTGACATTGTGAGTTGACAAGCTAATTCAATCCATCACAATTAGCTTTCTTTTAAAAGATATTTTGTTTATTGGCAAGCAGAGAAAGATAGAGAGACAAAGACAGAGAGAGAATGGGCACACCAGGGCCTCCAGCTGCTGAAAACTCCAGATGCATGCGCCACTTTGGGCATCTGGCTTTACATGGGTCCTGGGGAATCAAACTCAGGTTTTTAGGTTTGCAGGCAAATGCCTTAACCGCTGAGCTATCCGTCCAGCTTTTTTAAATTTAATAGAAAATGATCGTCCCCAACAGATAAAGATTGCCAAGGACTATAGATAACTCCCTCCCCCATGTGTATGCCAGATGTATTATAATGGAAGAAGCCCTGTTATAGAGACCTATCATAGAGTTACAGTAGTTGACATAGTTGGCACACCATAGAAAAGGCATTGGAACAAAGTAGAGATCCTGGACACAGACCCATGTATGTTTGGACGTGTTGATGTCGGTAGAGGCCATCTTATAGAGTATGGGGAAAAGACTGGATTCTTTGATAAACGGGTAATCCACATGGAAGTAAGTGAATTAACCCAACCCAACACCACACATGAAGTCATTTCTGGGATATGAAACTCGTGACTAAAAGAAACAATGCTATAAACATTTTAGAAAACAAAATATCTTCATAATCATTTGGTGTAGAGGCAGTTTTTTATGTTTGTCATGTGTACAAGTATTGTGACATGTGTGTAGTGTATGCACAATTACATGCATTCTCCCTTTGTGCACGCATGTGGAGGCCATAGGAGAAATTTGGGTTCCTCTTTTCCTTGAGACAGAGTCTCTCACTCTGTCTTCACCGGTTTTTCCAATCAGCTAGCCCCAGCCATTCTCTGATCACTGCCCCCACAGGACTGGGGTCACAGACATGTGTGGCCATGTGGGTGCTGGGGAATGGGGCTCTGACCTTCATGCTTGTATAGCAACTGCTGAGGCATCTCCCCAGCACTGTGGAGAGATTTTCTTAAAGACCCAAAAAGTATTCATCACAGCAGAGCGTGGTGGCGCCTGCTTTTAATTCCAGCATTTAGGAGGCAGACATCAGAGGATTGTTGTGAGCTCAAGGTCAGCCTGGGCTACAGTGAGACCCTACCTCGGAGGAAAAAAAAAAAGTATTAATCACAAAAAGATTTATTTGATGACATTACATTTGAGAACTTCTGATCATCAAAATGCGTAATGAAAACATAACTCCAGCGAGTCCTGCCACAGAGCCAAGCATTTATCCTCACACAGCCTCGTGAACAACTGGTCTGTTTGCTCCGGGAACTCATTGAAATACCAGCTGTCTCTCTGACACTACTTGGCGCAGATGGTTACGCACGGCTGGTGCAGGGGCAGGAGCACCTAATCCCAACAGAGTCTAACTGGATCATTCTCCAAATGAGACTGAACACAGGATCATTGGGAATCTTGGCCTCGGGAACCTGGGGAGGGTGCTCGGAGGATAAAGCGCTTGCCGATCAAGCCCCAGGAATTGAATTTGATCCCCTGGACCCTGGGCGAAAGACCAGGAGCTGCCTCGTGCCTAATTAAAACCATAGTGAGGGTTCAGCAGTTAAAGGCACTTTCTTTCAAAGCCTAATGGCCTGGGTTGGATTCCCCAGTACCCACATAAAGCCAGCTACATAAATGCTATATGTGTCTGGAGTTTGTTTGCACTGGCAGGAGGCCCTGGTGCACTCAGTCTCTAAATAAATAAATATTTTTTTTTAATCAGTGAGGGCTTAGAAGGTGGCTCAGTGGCTAAAGGCACTTGCTTTCAAAGCCCTCCAGTCCAGCTTCAGTTCCCAAGCTTACCTGGAATTCACTCTGTAGTCTCAGGGTGGCCTCGAACTCACAACGATCCTCCTACCTCTGCCTCCACGCCTGGTTGCAGGGATTTTAATTGGGGGAGAAAAACAATGATGTGGAGTGAAAACACCCCAGAGATGTCACTGGAGACTTCCATGCACGCCATGTTATGTGTCTGAGCCCAGTGTTCCTGCAGGGCTGCATGTAGGGCTCAGGCATGAGCTTGATTTCCAGAGCTGTCACACTGGAAATGAAGGCACACCTCTTCCCCCAGGCACAGGCTCAGGCTCAGCCTGGCCAGGAGAGGTACCAGGGAGCAAGGCGTAGGGGGCTCAGGGCCCACCTCACTGCAGAGCCTACATCTGTAGAACAAGGAGCCCCATGAGCCCCTGCACTATGTAAAGCTGTGTAGGGCTGAAGAGATGGCTCAGCGGATAAGGCACTAGCTTCCAGTGCCTAAGGCCCTGGTTCAATTCCCCAGTACCCACATAAGGCAGATGCATAAGGCGGCAACCCTGGCTTTCTCTCTCTCTCTCTCTCTCTCTCTCTCTCTCTCTCTCTCTCTCTCTCTCTCTCTCTCTCTCTCTGTGCTTGAAAATGAATAAATAAAATATTTTTTTTAAAAAGCTGTGTAGCCGGGCATGGTGGTGCACTCCTTTAATCCCAGCACTCAGGAGGCAGAAGTAGGAGGATTGCCGTGAGTTCAAGGCCACCCTGAGACTACATAGTGAATTCCAGGTCAGCCTGGACTAGAGTGAGACCCTACCTCAAAAAACTAAAAAACAAACAAACAAAAAGCTGTGTAAATCCTTCACGTCCAGTGACCTGGACCTGAGCCAGAGACTTAAGTAAACATGTGTTAAACTGCAAAGCCTATTCAGGATGGAACCACCTTGGTCTCCAACTCTGTCATGAGCAAGATGTACCCTCTTCTCCTCTCATAGTTAGGACAGACACTCGTGCAGGGCTGGACAAAAGGCCCGTTGGTAGGTAAGCCATCAGAATGGATGTCTACACCCCCTTTTGCCCTCCACCCCTCCTCATGCATCTGAGGACCCTTTGTGACCCAGCCGCTCTGCCTGAATAGTGTGGCCTGCGGTCCATGGGACGCCAGCGTTACCCTCATTACGCTGTGGACCTCTACCCGGTCTTTATCCAAATCACAGAGCAGTCTCCTCACCTCATGGCTCCAGCTGAGGGAGTTCAGATCCATCTGACACATGGAGGAAACAATCCAACAGTTCACCAGGAGCGTGATAAAGACAGTGGACTCTGGCATCCAGCATTGATGCTCCAGAAAATAATCACAAGCTTCAGGGCTGGAGAGATGGCTCAGTGGTTAAAGCACTTGCTTGCAAAGCCTGATGACCCAGGTTCAGTTCCCCAGTACCCAAGTGAAAGCCAGATGCGCAAAGTGGCGCATACATCTGGAGTTTATTTGCAGCAGTAAGAGGACCTGGCACACCCATACTCTTGCTCTCTCCTCTTTTTCTCTCTCTGCTTGCAAATAAGTAATAAAAATATTTTTTAAAAAGCTTCAACTTCACAATTTGTTAGTGAAAGTTATCACTTTCCAAAATAGCATGTACAGTACGATCTGATTTATATAAATATGTACATATACTTTTTGCAAATATGCCTGCAATACATATGTGAATGTTTATTCATCCATATATTCGTGTGTGTGTGTGTGTGTGTGTGTGTGTGTGTGTGTGTGTGTGTGTATACCCCAAGCCAAACACATTGGCATTTCCAGGGAACTTTCTGAATCCAGAAGTCTGGGGTCGAGCCCTTCTATGCATTAAGAAACCCTCTATGTGATCCTGTCTAGGCTTGAAAACCAATGATGACCGTTCTTTTGACATCCTTTTCTTCCCCGGACACACCTGTGTCTCCTCTCCAGGCTCTGATCCAGCTTCCCCCCTATATCTCTCAGTGTGATGAGGTGTTGCAGTTCTTCGAGACAAGACCTGAAGATCTGAACCCCCCCAAAGAGTAAGTTGGTCTGAGGGCTTCCCTCAATGGTACCTTCACCTCTCCCTCCTGCCAGACCCACAAGGAACTGGACTTAAGCAAAGTACAACTCAAGCCAGATTTTCTTGCCTTGGCCCCCATCAAGCCTCACTGCCTGTGTCCTTGCTTGTCCCTCTTGGCAAGTGAAGGAAGCTAGCTGTCAGAGTGTCCCTCATTCCCAGCACCCTGCACCGCTCTCCTCACTTATGAAAGTGTGCGAGGCCTGTGTAGACTGAGCCTGTGCGATGCTAACTCACCTCTCGGGTCCTCATCTGTAGAGCCGGGGCACCACAGGCTGTGCGTCCTTTGTCCAAAATACTCAAGGCACCGTGTCCGTCTCACATTTGTTCAGATTTTGGACGTGTGACAGGTCAGCTCACCTTGTATTGAAAAATAGAACTAGGTTCACATCCTGACTGCTTGCTAGCTACGATCTTGGGCAAGTTACTTAACCTTTCTGTGCCTCGTTTTTCTTCTAAAAATGAGGATAAAATGGGACTTATTTCCTCAGGTTTTTATGAGCATTACATGAAATAAAGTGTCTAGCAGGGTACTGGCCCAGAATAAGATCATTTGATAATTACTAAGTGATGTTACTGTTGTCACGGCAACAGCCACACCCAACCACAGGAAACATTATTACTGAGCTAATTTGTTTGAAAGTACTTGAAAAGCCTGAGACATGCAGTTCAGTGGAATCTTGCCTGCCTAAAAATGTGTGATGCCCGAGAGAGAGAGAGAGAGAGAGAGAGAGAGAGAGAGAGAGAGAGAGAGAGAGAGAGAATATGGGTGTGCCAGGGCCTCTGGAACTCTAGATGCATGCGCCACATTTGGCTTTATGTGGGTACTGGGGAATCGAACCCAAGTCACCAGGCTTTGCAGGCAAACGCTTTAACTCCTGAGCTATCTCTCCAGCCCCCCATACCAGTTTTAAGGACCTGTGCTGTGGGCTTGGCTATCCATACTTGTGCTGAGGTTCAGCGTGTCCCCACACCATTTCCTGCCGAGCATGTTCTGATCCCGGTCCATGACTTAGGGAAGCCCAAAAGCAGGACGGAAACTAACCCAGCAAGGTAGGCACAGGCTGGGGCCAACATGGGTCTGCCTCCCGTTCTCAGACTGTGTGTGCAAATCTTCCCAGGGCCCTCCACCTCCAGATGCGTGGAGACTCCAGTCCAGGGCTCTAAAGCAGGTACTGAGTAAAGGGAGAAAGAGAAGAGGAATTCTTTATTAGGAGAAGCCCGGTCCCTGGGTTGGATTCATTCATTCACGGAACGTGTTAGAAGACAGAGATTGCTCGTGTCCTCATGAAATCCTCCTGTCACTTCAGAACAAGGACTGACTCGTTTCTCTCCCCCCTTCTCTCCTGCACAGGGAGCACATTGGGAAGAAGAAATCAGGTAAGAGCACTGTCTTCTCTTCATCCCTGCCATGTGCTGGGTGCTGGGTTCCACACTTGGGACACAGCCATGCAGAGGGAGGGATGGTGGGTGGAGAGATGGGTGAGTGATGCTGCTGGTAGATGGGGGGATGGGTGAGTGGGCAGATGGTTGGATAGGTGGGTAGGTGAAAGAGTTGATGGATGGATAGATGGGTAGGTGGGTAGGTAAACGGGAGATGGATGGATAAGTAGGCAGGGGGTAGATGGATAGATGGATGGGTTGATATGTGCATAAATGGGTAAGTGGATGGATCCGTGGACAGCTAGCTGAGTGAGTTGATGTGTGGGTAGATGGATAGCTGGATGTTTGAATGGGTAAATGCCTAGGTAGATGGGTAGACAGGTAGATGAACAGATGGATGGATGGATAGTTGTGGATGGATGGATAGATGGATGGTTGTGGATAGATGGATGGATGGTTATATCTGTGGATAGATAGATGGATGAACTAATGCTTTATTTTTTTGACTGATGTCCTACTGTTTCCTAAAGTAAAATTTGAGGTTCTTTAATCCTATACTTTATTTGGGTTTTTTGTTTGTTTGTTTGGTTGGTTGGTTGGTTGGTTGGTTGGTTGGTTTTTCAAGGTAGGGTTTCGCTGTAGCCCAGGCTGACCTGGAATTCACTATGTAGTCTCAGGGTGGCCTTGAACTCATGGTGATCCTCCTACCTCTGCCTCCCGAGTGCTGGGATTAAAGGCGTGAGCCACCACGCCCGGCAATCCTATACTTAAAAAAAAATCAAAATTAGACAAGATGTCGTGTTCTGAGAATACCTCATGGCATGGGAGGACAGGCAAGTTCCTAACCATGTTACTGAGGGTGAAATGCCCTTGTTCACTTTGCACAAAGTAACAAGTGTGCCAGAACTCAGGGCCTTCTCTCAGGTGCTGGAGAGGCAAGAAGGGCACTGTGTTACTTGAGAGGAATGGGAGCTCTCGGGATAGTGGAAGGCCTTCAGGCTGAGGGAATTGTGGGAGGAAGAATGAGCCACAGATCCATCTGACAGCCTCAGCCCCAAGTCAGCCTCTGCTCTCCCAAAACTGTAAAAGGCACTGGCCCTGGCCAGCCCCACAGCCAATGTAGACTCCAGAGATTCTAGAATTATCTCCTAGAAGTCTTTTGAGGGGGTTGAGGGACTGGATAGGGGTGCACAAGCAGAGATCCCAGATATGAAAGCAGATGTCTTCTCTACATCTCCTTATGTATGAAATGGACATGATAATAATCTGAACATGTCTGTTAAGTGCCAAAGTGCTCACCCAGCATGTACAAGGCCCTGCGTTCCATCCCAGCACCAAAAAAAATCTGATAATAACCATGTTTTATCGGATACTAATATATGTAAGCCACTTAGAATGGTGCCTGATATATAATGTCTGGTGCTATTTGATGATTACTCCTATTATGTGTGTCCTCTACCAGCACCCGTAGCTGTTTCACATTTGAGGGCAATGGTCTCTTAATTCCTCCTGGGAAGTAGGGTCTGGACCAGATTTACAGGTGCCAAAGCCATTCTTAGAGGAAGAGAGTGAGGAGAGGGAGTTGAATTTCTGGTCTTTGCTTAACCTGTCTGTGTTCAGCTGTCTTTTCAGGCTTAATGGACACTGGCTGGAGCCACCTTGTCCTGCTGAAGCTGCAAATAGTCCCCAGCCCTGGGATAATGACATGCTTCTTTTCTTAGCAAAGAGCTGCAGTGTGTACAGAGACACCCCTGAAAGGAGCCAAGGGAAGGAGAGGGAAAGAGACGGCTCTGGTTTGTGCAAACCAGAGTGTCTGGTGGCAACAGGCTAAATGAGGGGCGTGTCTGGAGAAAAGAGCCACAGCCCCAATTTGTGGTGACCGCTTTTGACATCACTCACCTGCAGAGAAGAGGCATGGCTTTATTTATAGCTCAGCCTCTTTCCTAGTTCAGACTAAGAACCGCTTTTGTTTGAACTCTGTCTTGATTTTAGAACCTGCTTCTTTTTTTAAAAAATATTTTTATTTGGGCCAGGCATGGTGCATATGCCTTAAATCCCAGCATTTGGGAGTCAGGGGTAGGAGGATCGCCAAGAGTTTGAGGCCACCCTGAGACTACATAGTGAGTTCCGGGTCAGCCTGGGCTAGAGAAAGACCCACCTTGAAAAACCAGAAAATATATATATTTTTAAATTTATTTACAAGCAGGGAGAGATAGAAGAGAGAATGGGTGTGCCAGGCCCTCCAGCTGCTGCAAACAAAATCCAGATGCATACACCACTTTTTGCATCTGGTTCTACATGGGTACTGGGGAATCAAACTTGAGTCATTAGGCTTTGCAGGCAAGTGCCTTAACTGCTGAGCCATCTCTCCAGCCCAGAACCAGCTTTCTTGATTGAATCTTTTTCAAAAAATATTTGTTTGTTTGTTTGTGTGTGTGTGTGTGTGTGTGTGTGTGTGAGAGAGAGAGAGAGAGAGAGAGAGAGAGAGAGAGAGAGAGCATGGGCGCACCAGGGCTGCTTCTGCTACAAACGAACTCCAGACTTTGTGCATCTGGCTTTACGTAGGTACTAGAGAACCAAACCCAGGCCAGCAGGCTTTGCAACAAGCACCTTTAACCACTGAGCCATCTCTCCCGCCCTCTTGATTGAATCATAAATGGATTTAACAGTCTTGACTTCTGCTCTGAGTAAGAGGCGTGCATGTCCCCAGCATGGCCCTCTCGTGCCTGGCTGGCTGGCTCCTGCAGTCTTTGCCTCATGTGGCCTCAAATTCTGCTCGTCTCACAGGAAAAATATCTCGCCACAACTGAACAGATCATCTTAAGGAGTGTCTTTCGTCTAGATTTCTCTTCCTCTTACATACTGACTGAAGCATTTTCCTGTTTATAGATTCTTCCAACAAGCCTGACAGTTTAGTGCATTTCGGAAAGGAAAATCCCACTTGGCCGTTACTCACCATTTTAAAAATTCAGTATATGCCATCGTGAAGAATAAACACCCAACTAGGACACTTCTGTGGTACCTAAGAATATTTTGAACACTTAATGATAATCACCCTTCCAAAGCCAGGCGTGGTCACGGCTCACACCTTTAATGCCAGCACTGGGGAGGCAGAGGTAGGAGGATCACTGTGAGTTCAAGGCCAGCCTGAGACTACTTAGTGAATTCCAGGTCAGCCTGGGCTAGAGTGAGACCCTACCTCTTCCACTGTCAGTTTCCTCTCCTCACAAACTTCCTTCTGTGTGACAGGACTTACCTAGGAGTCCTTTCAGTTCATGCCTGGCAACTCCTAGAATTTCACTGCTTGCCTCCAGAGATCATCTGTTGTAAGGCTTTAGTTCGGTATCATATTCCACCTATCCCTATATGACGTCTAACTGGCCTAAAGCCTGACTTGAATCTCCTACCAGATCAACTGAAATTGGATTTTTAAAAATAGTTTACCCAAATGTGGTGGCGCACGCCTTTGATTCCAGCACTGGAAAGGCAGAGGTAAGAGGATCGCTGTGAGTTTGAGGCCAGCCTGGACTACAGAGTGCATTCCAAGTCAGCCTGGGTTAGAGTGACACCCTCCTTCAAAGATAAACATAAATAAGTAATCATTTTATTAAGTTGGGGAGATGACTCAGTGGTTAAAGGCCCTTGCTTGCAAAGCCTGCCAGCCCTGGTTCTATTCTCCAGTACTCATGTAAAGCCAGATAAACAAAGTAACATATGAGAGAGAGAGAGAGAGAGAGAGAGAGAGAGAGAGAGAATCTGTGTGTTTGTGTGTGCATGCCAGAGCTTTTTGTTGCTGCAAATGATCTCTAGACACACGTGCCACGTAGTAAATCTGACTTTACATGGGTACTGGGTAATCGAACCCAGGACAGAGAGCTTTGCAAACAAGTACCTTTAACCACTGAGCTATCTCCCCAGCCCAGAGATCGAATTTTTTATCAGTTTTGATAAGTTAGGTGTGCTGAGTAAAATGAAGTCAGCTTTTTCTGGAAGAAGGCTGAGAAGAAACTGCTTGCTAGCTGGGCGTGGTGGCGCACTCCTTTAATCCCAGCACTCGGGAGGCAGAGGTAGGAGGATCACCATGAGTTTGAGGCCACCCTGAGACTACAGAGTGAATTCCAGGTCAGCCTGGGCTAGAGTGAGACCCTACCTTAAAAAACCAAAAAAAAAAAAAAAAAGAAACTGCTTGCTCTCTTCTGTAAGGTCCCTTATGACTGGAAACTGTAGGCTGAGCCCCAGAGCCCCTGAGCAAGTGTTAGAGAAGTGATCCCTGATTCTGTCATTCAGTTTTTATTAGGCACCTACTGTGTGCCTGTCGTGCCCCGTATATCCACAGGGAATATCAGGGAAAACAAGATGTAGGAGGTTTGTCACAGCCCTTCCCAAAAGACAAATACATAAACTAAAATGAGGAAGCATTTTGAATTTTCCTGGGGTAAGAAGTCATTTAAATCCAGGTTTTCAAGTATTCAGTTTTCATTCAAATCTTTCTTGATCCCTATTGGGTGCCATCCATAGTCTAGTCCAGGACTGACAACGCTTTTTCTGTAGAGTCTGTAAATAATTTATGTATGACAGGCCACGTACCGTGTCAGCCACTCAATAATGGCAATCCGATATCATTATGCAGCTCTCCCCTTCTCCTCCTTCTTCATAACACTTTACAACTGCTTAAAACCAGAGAGGAGTCCCTGGCTTCTGGCTGGCAGGGGTGTCTGCCAGAACGGAAGAGTAAGCAACCAGGAGACAGGCAGATACACGGAAACTATGACTTTTTATAAAGCAATGCAAAAAGAAACAAAACAAGGTGAGGCCATGCCAGGCAGTCAGAGACAGTGTCACCAAAACATGCCATTAGAGCAGGGCCGAAGGCAGGAAGGACAGAAGCGATGTGGGCAGCTGGACACCATCTCTAGCAGAGGGCACAACAAATAGTTCCCTGGGGAGGAGCTTGCTATGCTCCCTGCGGCGTAGCAAGAAGGCTGCTGACCGGAGCGTAGAGGCAAGAGAGAGAGAGAGAGAGAGAGAGAGAGAGAGGTAAGGTGTTAGATTTGACTATAAATGGTAGAAAAGGGCTGGAGAGATGGCTCAGCGGTTAAGGTACTTGTCTCCAGTGCCTAAGGCCCCGGGGTTCAATTCCCCAGGACCCACATATGCCAGACCCACAAGGTGGTGACCCTGGTGCGCTCTCTCGCTCTCTCTCTCTCTCTCTCTCTCTCTCTCTCTCGCTCTTTCTCTCTCTCTCTGCATTTCTCTGCTTAAAAATGAATAAATAAAATCTTTTTTAAAAAATAAAATAAATAAATGGTAGAAAATCCCAAATGATTATGGTTTAAACAATTTAATTTTTTTCTTTAGTTTAAGCCCAAAAGAAATCTAGGAGTGACATAATGTTTGATGGTAACATGGACCCAGGGTCCTTCTGCTTTGCTGTATATAAACACTTCTCAGTGTCACTTTATGGCCCAAGATGGCCATTACAGTACCAGCCATTGCATTCACATTGAGGCATAATGAGCAATGGATGGAATAGGGCAAGCCTCCTTCCATGAGGACACCGAGCAGTCGCATACACAACCACTGATTTCCCATTAACTTAAGTCACATGACCACTCCCATGAGTACAGGGCTCTTTTTCCGAGTGGCTATATGACCAGCCCAAAATCAGCAGCTCTGTTACTATAGAGGAAAGAGAACCGGGGAGAAGTAGCCTCTTGTTCCCTTTGGAGCAAAGAAGAGATGGGGGGTGGGAAGTTACCAGAGGCTGGTGAGGCATGCCCTGTGGACCGGGCTTTTCTTGAGTGGGAAGAGAGCCTGGCCTTTGGAGGTGATCCACCTTTAGGATCTGTCTGGCTACAATTTCAGAAACAGCATGGAGCATGAAGGCTGGTTGTAGGGAGCCAGTTTGCAGACCAAGAATAAATGGCTCCCATTAGAGTGAGGGCTTTGGACACTGGTACACTCTGTTAAGCTCAAATAACAGTACACACACTCTCAATGACTGGGACAGCAGCCAGGAGCACCCAGAGAGCCAGCAGACTGCAGTCACCCATCCCCAGAGAGCTGGACAAAGGCACTGACATTCCCATGCACACCAGGGGTGAGGTAGCCAAAAGACAGAGCCAGAAAGGTAAGCAGAGCCCTGAACCCAGGGACACTGGGAGCCATGGCAGGTGATGAACAGAATAGCCTAATCAGCATAATGTTTATAAGCCAACACCCAGCTAGAGTGTTTAGGGCAGGCAGAGCTCATTTGCAGGTGTCCCCTCCCCTCTCCTGGCCCAAAGGAAGCATCTTGGACCCAGATGCATGGGACATGGCAGAGGGTGGACCAGGTGAAGCCAGGTGATGGAGCGCTGGAGAGAAGGCTGCCTAGGAGTCCCGTGGCTCATGTCCTCACCGCCTCTACAGGTGACTGCAGCAGAGCTGGGCTAGAGTGCTGATAGAGCTCTTGCTTAGCGTACGCCAAGCCCTGGGTTCTGTCCCCAACACAGGAAAAAAAGAGACAGTAGCCAGGTGTGGTGGCCCATGCTTTAACCCCAGCACTCAGGAGGCAGAGGTAGGAGGATAGCCAAGCATTTGAGGCTACTCTGAGATCACATAGTGAATTCCAGATCAGCCTGGGCTAGGGTGAGACCCTGACCTCAAGAGAGAGAGAGAAGAGGAGAAAGGAGATGGAGAAGTGGCCAACCCCAGCCCCCTAGAACCCAGTGTGCACAGTCCCAGTGTGGCTACGAAGCTGCTGCCTTTCATCTTTTCTTCTCGATCTTTCTCTCTAGTTGAGGTCAAGAAGGCATAGCTATCAGGTGTAGCACACACGCAGGCCCCAAACAAAGGGGGTTATATTTCTGAAGTGTCAAGCTCCCAAGCAGGCTGTACTTGGGGTGGGTTCTCATTCCCACCTCTATTTCAGAGGAAAATGCCCCCAGCTCACAATGCCCAGAGTAGTAAAGCGAAGCCCCCAACGATCCATCCTGCATCATCCATTCTCTGAAAAAGGCCCTTGAAGAACTCTGAGTGTCAAGTGTCAGGATGACAGGCAGAACTTCCACAGGTGTCCAGTGGGATTGGGCTAGCCTAGTCTCAGGCCCCGGCTCATGTGGCTGGCTAGTTGTCTTGAGGCAGGAAGGAAGTTGGTCCTGCAGCCTGACCTCTGGGGGGGGGGGGGAGTGGCTGACAAAAGAGATAGTGACTTTTGAGAGATACAAATAAAGAAAATCAGCTTGGCTGAATCCCGGAGTTGTCCAGGGATCCCCTGAGGAAGGAAAGCCAACAGACCTCAGACATATTGTCCTGTCCCTCCCAGACACACCACACCTCTCTGGGCTCCTCAGAGCCAGGTGGCCAGGCTGGCTTAGTCACCAGCTATGTGATCCCTCTTGTCTGTGAATGGTGGCAGTGGCTTCTGGAAGGTTCATGGACAGCATGCAGCCCAAGAGACAGGTTGTCCAAGTCTGCCTAGCATCCAGCTTTCTCTGGCACCTCCACCCTACATCTCCCTTCCTTCCCTCCCCTCTTATTCTATCCTCAAGTGCAAGCGGTGGTGTTGATCCCAAGCAGAGCCCTTCCCTCCTCCCCACAAAGGAGAGGGTCAGTGGCCAGAACCTACTCACTGAGCCAAGAAGCAGATCCCCCACCCAGACACAATGTCTCTTCTGGTGTTTGGCACCCAGACCTCAGACCGCACAGGTCTACCAAGGAGCTTTCGTGTTCCTGGATGCCCGAGCTCCAGGGCTGTGGTGTGTTGGTAAATACCATCTCTTCTACAAGCAAACACTGATCTGTAGCCTCTGCCAATTTCCTTGTGTAAATATCTAACCATGGCCAATTGCCAGCTCCCAACAGAGTTGAAATAGATAAGGCAAACAGCTCAGGAAAGATCAGCCTGTGTGTAGTTCTCCACCACTAGGGGAATTTGGACACAGAATTGTCCATAACTCTGGACAATAACTGGATAACTCAATGATTTGTGGGGGGGGAAAGAAAGGAATATTTCAAATCCAGACATTTCCAAAAACTAGGGCTCTGTGGCCATATTCAGCCTATTGCTAGAAAAGCCACTCATCTCATCCCTACTCTTTGGAGTCTCTTTATTGTTTTAATTTTTATTTATTTTTCATGAGTTGTGTGTGTGTATGTGTGTGTGGGTAGGTAGGTAGCCAGTCTCTTGGCACTGCTAATGAATGCCAGTTTGGCTTTATGTGGGTGGCTTAGGAATTGAACCCAGACTGGCAGGCTTTGTAAGCAAGCACATTTAACCACTGAACTATCTCCCCAGCCCCATTCAGATGTCCCTTTAGTTCCGTGATGGCTTTTCATGTACATGTCATTCTGTTTTAGTGAGTGGGCAGCAAAACTCCAGGGAATGCTGTCCACACTGCATACCGTGGAAGCAGCTGTCTCAGGACCACCTCCCATACCATTCCCTTCTGGCCGCCTCTGCTTGGTTCCAAAGTCACGTTGAACCTTTGCCTAACAACCTCACACCCTCCATCTGGTCTCCTTCTTCTTGCCAGCCTGCGTGTCATTCTCCACCGCATGGCAGCCAGAGTCACTTTGAAAGATGACTTTATCTTATCTTTAAAGATGACAAACCTATCTTGCCCTTCCCTTATCACAATCTTTAATTGACTTCCTGCTTCAAGATTATGAGGGGCTGGAGAGATGGCTCAGCAGCTAAGGGTGCTTGCTTGCAAAGCCTGACAGCCTGGATTCAGTCCCCCAGTACCCATATAAAGCCAGAAGCTTTACATAATGGCACATGCATCTGGAGTTCATTTGCAGTGGCAAGAGGCCCTGGCATCATGTGCCCATATTCATAGCATCTGTGTGTGTGTCCTTGCGAATAAATACTAAAAAATATTATGAAATCCGAACTTTTTTTTTCAAATTATGAATTATTGTGTTTGTTTGGGGAGAAATCACAAACTGTGGAGTTTGTTTAAGGGGAATTGGGATCTGGGAAGGAGGCCAGAACACGTTCTCATGTGGAAAACATATTTAATAAAGATTGAAGTTTAGGGGAAACTGGAGTAAAGCCACAAGTGCATGGAAAGGAGTTCATCATTTAGGAGAAACTGAGGCTTTTGAAGAGAGGTTAGAACGGAGCCACAGGCACGTGCATCTGAGAGAAACTGAGGCTTCCAAGGGATGAGCTGCGAGCACGTGGAAGGCGGAATCTAGGAGAGAAATCCAAACTTTTTTATCACAACCTGGCTACGTCCCTCAGCCTCCTTTTTAAAGGAGCTTTTTAAAGCTTCAGCACTTCCTCATCATGGGAGACTCTGCTGGCCCTGGTTCCCGTCATTTCCAGGACACCTCCTCTCGAAGGTCTCGGCTTCTGTCACCCTTGGGAAATCTTCCTGACCATCCATTTGCTACAGCTTAGTCCTTTTATTCTCTGTTCTGGGGTTTCCAGCCATTCGTGTATCATAACTGATAGTTATTTAAATATATACATAAACCGGGCATGGTGGCGCACGCCTTTAATCCCAGCACTCGGGAGGCAGAAGTAGGAGGATTGCTGTGAGTTTGAGGCCACCCTGAGACTACATAGTGAATTCCAGGTCAGCCTGGACTAGAGCGAGACCCTACCTCAAAAAAACAAAACAAAACAAAAATATATATATACATACATACATAAGTATAATGCACATATATGTATATGTAGTTGTCTCCTCAACTAGCTTGAGTTACTTCAATCCACTGTACCTGTGGCACCCAGTAGTATGGAACCTCACTGGTGCCCTCACAAGCTCGTAGGTGAGCAGCTTTGGATGGTTGATGGCTGGTGAATGGGTGAGCTTTCCCATGAGACTGCGAACTTCCCGGCAAGTGCCACATCTCAAGGGATTTGGGACCCCTGGTGCTTGCACCGAAGGGGGTCTTGGTGAGGGCGATGAAGTAAGTAAATGAAAGACTACAAGGAGTGAGGCACCCTTGAGACAAATCCTGTGACAACGTTTTGCTTTATTTAAAATGTCCTCCTGACCCACCCCTACCCTGGTTCCCGCTCCTCCATTCATGGGTGACAACTGATAGTGATTTCTGTCCACAGGAAGCGACTTGACCTCAGTAGACCCCATGGTCCTGGAGCAGTATGTGGTGGTGGCAGACTACCAGAAGCAAGAGAGCTCAGAGATCAGCCTGAGCGTGGGCCAGGTGGTGGATATCATTGAGAAGAATGAGTCAGGTAGGAACCGCCCTGCTCTGTCACCACGTCCCACAAACCAGAAGCATTTGGAAAACTCAGGAATAAATAAGTGGTCTAACCCTGGCCAGGCTCCCCAGATCCAGCTGAGGGCCTCCGAGCAGGCACCTCAGCATCCTGTTAGATAGATGTGATGAATTTATCCTGAGGTTCACATTCCATAAGTGTTCGTTCCAGCTTTCAAGCACTTGCAGACACAGAGTGTGTTCCACTGGGAATTTATTCATTGATTGATTCCTTCTGATTACCCTTGAGAGTCTTCAAGATGCTTGGAATCTGAGAGGCGTGGAAGCTCGAGGATCTCAAATTCAAGGTCAGGTTGGGTTACATAAAGAGACTCTGTCTAAAAGAAAAGAAAGAGAGGAGAGAGGGAAAGAAGGGACAGAGGGAGAAAGGAAGGGGGAAATGCTCAGGGAGGATGGACACTTACCTGTCTCCTCAGCCAACATGTCATCCCAGGGACCACTGGCCATGTACATTGGCCGGGTAGTTGTCTAATAGAGACACGAGGCATGGATTCCATCTGAGCCTACATTGCACATCTGTCTAGGTTGCTTTATGTCTCTCAACGTCAATTTTGGTTTGGTTTGGTTTTGCTTTTGAGGTAGGGTCTCCCATTAGTCCAGACTGACCTGGAATTCACTATGTAGTCTCTGGGTGGCCTCACACTCACAGTGATCTTCCTACCTCTACCTGCCAAGTGCTCAGACTAAAGGCATGTGTCACCATGCCTGGCTTATATTTGTCATCTTCAAAATACAAAAACTGTCCAATTGGAAGATTAAATAAGAAACTTGAACTTGGCATATAAGTGCTCCAAAAAATGTGACTTTCCTTTCCTGTTCTAGTCACAGAAGAGCCATCGTGCCATGGCAAGAAAGCAGAGAGCAGGGAGTGAACAGACTCTCTCCCTCACTGGGATTCTTTTGGCTAAACAATACTGTTTGCTAAATGTCTTGAGGGGCCAAGCTCTATGATATCCGAGTGGCTAGTTAAGACCAAATAAATGGAAAAACAATGTTTCCAGCATCTTATGATTATGTCATTAGTCATGTGAGTCATGAGACCAGCATTGGCCAACCAGACTAACTGCCCAATCTAGGAATCATCCCTACTTCCAAGAATATGGGAAGATGATATATTTCTGACATTCTCTGGGCCATGAGACCAATAGTCACAAGACCTGTATTAGCCAACCCAAATTCCTTACTTATGCAATTTCTTTGTGTTTTCTTCGAGGTAGGTTCTCACTCTAGCCCAGGCTGGCCTTGAACTCACAGCGAACTTCCAAGTTCTGGGAGTAGAGGGGTGCACCAGCATGCCTGACAATTATACAGTCTTGAAATTATTATCTCTGAAGATCTGGGAATACCTGCTCCAATGTCCTCTCTGTCCCCTGCTTGACACTCAACACAGATCATTTCTGTGACTGCCAAGGGTGCGAGCAATTCTCACTCAGCAAGCAAGGGTTCACTGCTGCAGTGGACACCAGCCTGGTTGTCCTCTGCCCCAATTCTATTCTGACACTGCCCACCTAGAGGGAGTGTCAGGTCACACCCATTGAGGGCTCAGTCTCAAAGGCCACACTCCTCACTCTCAGGGATAAGCAGAGAAGCTCTGGTGTTTCTTCTGTGCTGCTGACAAATCCCGACTGCCAAGCCCCTCCCTGGTTCCATTGCCAGCAGCTCACATGATGAGGGACGCACGCCTGCTGGGTTATTGTCATGAGTGATCTCAAGGGTGATGGTGAAGATATGCGGGACAAGTCATGTGGGAGGGGCAGGGCCTCTGGAAACACACTCTAGGAACCTCCCTGTGGTCAGCTCTCTGAACCCAGGAGAGGTGTTTTGTTTTGTTTTGTAACATCATTGCATCGGCACCATTGACAACTATGTTGAACTGTGACTGGACAAAAGGGGTCTGATCTGATGCTAACAGACAGCTGGGCCGTCTATCCAGATTCTTGGCCTCTGTGCAGAGTTCCATCCTCAGGGCATGGGGCAGGACCCCTTCCAAAACAGGGGTCATATGACCTACTATCAAAGTAAGTCTGAGAATTTTAATATCTTTATGGCCAGCAGCTCCAAGGTGGAAAAGATTGGAGCAATTTCTTAGTTTCCATGATTTCCTTTAGGGCAGAGAAATCTTAGTTTCTATGGTCTTGAGGAGAAAAGCAGATGGGAAGGAGGGCGGGGGAAGGTCAGAGAGAGACTCTGTGTCCTGAGTCCTGTTTCTGAGGCCTAGTGTTCCAACAGTGTTCTAGCCACTTAGGAAGTCATCAGAACCATGGGAATACTGACCCACAGGTGAAAACCAAAAATTACACATCATCTCACATTAATCCCTGTGTCTGCAAAACTCCAAGAGACTCGTCATTCACCCAAGTCCCTTAGCAAGCTGCAGAACTGGAGTTCCAGATCTGTTCCAGCTGTTCCTCAGGCCTTGTGGCTTCTAGTTTCCAAGGAGGAGTATATACAGAGGACACTAAGAAGGGAACATCAGCTCCCCGAGTCAGCAGAAGGTGTGTTGGGCTGTCCACAAGGTGGCCAAACAAACAGATCTACAAGTAGGCAGTACTCTGGTGACATTTAGTTTGAATTCCACAGTCCCTCTCTGTCCAGAGGAGACTGGTTCTGAGACCCCTACAAAGATGCTAAAGTCCCTTATGTCGAAAGACAGAGTTGGCTTGGGAGATGGCTTAGTGGTTACAGGTGCTTGCTTGCAAAGCCTGCCGGCCCCAGTTCAATTCCCAAGTACCCATGGAAAGTCAAACACAGAGACCACAAGTGTCTGGAGTTTCTTTGCAATGTTAAAAAGCCCTAGCGTGCCCATTCTCTCTCACTCTTTTTCCTTTTTTTAAATAAAAATTAAAAGGCAGAGTGTTTTCATCCAACCGATGCATATTCTCCCACACATTTCACATTTCCAGCTGACATGATGTAATGACATCATGTAATGTAATTTCAAATCATCTCCAGCTGACATGATGTAATGACATCTTGTAATGTAAATGCTATGGATATGGTTGTTTTACTGTTTGCTTAGAAAATAATAGTAAGAGGGAAAAGTCTACATGCTCAGGACACATGCAATCTTTTTGTCAAATTTTTCAAACACTTTTTTGCACGTGTGTGTGTGTGTGTGTGTGTGTTGGCATATCAGGGTCTCTTGCTCCTCTATAAATGAACACCAGATGTTTGCACCACTTTTTGCACCTGGATTACATGGGTGGCTTGGAAATTGATCTGGGCCAGCAGGCTTTGCAAGCAGTTACCTTTAACCACTGAGCCATCTTCCCAGCCCTTTTCATGTAGTTTTGATTTGGTGGTTGGTAGACTGTGAATGTGGAACCCACAGGTGGTGCCAGCCAGCTGTATCTTCATGTTCCACACAAGCCTTTCTCAGAGAGTACCCAGTGTAACTGCAATCCCACCCGTAGACAGCTTCCCCTTGACGTGCACCCAGCAATCTGGCTCAGCTGTGTTGTAAGGCCAGTACCCTGGGCATAAACTACAGCTCTGCCACATCCTGGTGAATATGGTCATGTCTATCCTTCTCTTTGTGCCTAGTTCTTCATCTGTGCAGCAAGAATAATAATGTAAAGATTATATAACATAATGCAAGTGAAGTGACCGGCGCCTCCCACTTCTTAGTGATGGCAAATTTCTTTTTTCTTTTTCTTTCTTTATTCTTTTGTTGTTGTTATTGGTGGGGGTGGGGTGGTTGTTTTGTTTTTGTTTTGTTTTTCAAGGTAGGATCTCACTCTAGCCCTGGATGACCTGGAATTCACTATGTAGTTTCAGGGTGACCTTGAACTCCTGGCGATCCTCCTACCTCTGCCTCCTAAGAGCTGGGATTAGAGGTTTGCACTACCATGCCCAGCTTTTTTTCTTTTCTTTTTTCTTTTTTGGTTTTTATTTATTTACAAGGAGAGAGAGGATGAGCATGCCAGGGCTTCTAGCCAGTGCAAATGAACTCCAGATGCATGTGCCACTTTATGCATCTGGCTTTATGTGGGTACTGGGGAATCAAACCTGGGCCTTCAGGCTTTGCAAGCAAACATTTTAACCTCTGAACCATCTCTCCAGCCCGATGGCAAATTTCTTCATCATCATCCTCCATGGCAACCTTCCTCCTCCACGTCCCAGGCTTGGGAGCAAGTTTCTTGTTCGCTTGTGTGGTGGTTTGAATGTGAAATGTTCCCCATAGCCTCATGTACTTGTAATTAAACCTCGTATTTGGTCACCATCTGGTGGACCTTTTGGGAGGTAGAACCTTGCTGGAGGAGGTATGTCACCAGGAGTGGGCCTTGGGATTTTGTAGTCCAGTCCCCCATGACTCACTCACTCTTGCTGTTTTCTCCCAACTGATGTGACAAGATGTGACACCCTGCTTCTTGTCTTTGCTATGCTTTCCCTGCCATAATGAAACATCCCCCTGAAACTATAAGAAAAATAAATCCTTTCATTCCATAAGTTGCTTCTGCTCAGGTGTTTTGTCTCAGCCATGAGAAAGTAGCTGCAACAGCTTCCTTTTGGCAGTTAGAAGCTACTATTGGTAGTCATGTTCTATCAGTGAAAAGGCAACTTTTTATCTCAACCTGACCATTAACTGATAGAGTGGCTAAATATATGGTCAGCAGGAAACCTATGGGTTCATCCTGGATTCAGCCAACCATGATTAAAAAAAAAAGAAAGAAAAGAAAAAATTAGGGCCAGTAAATGACTCAGTGATTAAAGGCACTTGCTTGCAAAGCCTGCTGACCCAGATTTGATTCCCACATAAAGCCAGATGCACAAAGTGGCACATGTGTCTGGAGTTCATTTGCAGTGACAAAAGGCCCTGGTGTGCCCATATTCCTCTCTCTCTCTCTCTCTCTCTCTCTCTCTCTCTCTCTCTCTCTCTCTCTCTCTCCTTGAAAATAAATAAATAAAAACATTTTTTAAGTATTCAATAAAAATGCCGGGCATGGTGGCACACGCTTTAATCCCAGCACTCAGGAGGCAGAGGTAGGAGGATCACCATGAGTTCAAGGCCACCCTGAGACTACATAGTGAATTCCAGGTCGGCCTGGACTAGAGCGAGACCATACCTCAAAAAACCAAAATAATAATAATAATTATTATTATAAATTGCAATTGTAAAAAAATTGCAATTGTACTAAACATCCCCAGATTTCTTCCCCGTCAATATTACCTAAATAATATAATCTAATGACTATTTATAGCATTGACATTATACTGAGTATAATAAGTCAAATACAGGTTATTGAAAGTCCACTGGGCATGTGAGTGCATTCTAGGCAGGTACCATGCCACGTGCTTGAAGGACTTGAGCCTGTGCGAATTGGTGCCCACAGGGCACCTCTGGATACTGGGGGACAACTGTATTAATACAATCTCATTGAGCCCCACTAACAATAGCCTGTGCTATCATTTCTGCAGGTTGGTGGTTCGTCAGCACAGCTGAAGAGCAAGGTTGGGTCCCTGCAACTTGCCTGGAGGGCCAAGACGGAGTGCAGGATGAGTTTTCCCTCCAGCCTGAGGAAGGTAGGCGAGAGTTCCACCTCTGCCCATACTGGGGTCCTGATTCACCTCTCTCTACAGCCTCTGCTCCAGGCTCCATGGCCCCCCTGACTCAGTCTCCGGAGCCTATGAAAGTCATGAAATTAGAGTTGCAATGCAAGCCCACCCTTTCGTAGGGGATATGAAAGCAAGGCTTTCCAAAGCTGGACCCTGATCCCTTCCTGGGACCCCAGCCTGATGGCTGTCCACAGCCAACATACTAGAACTGCTGTAGCCCCTTTGGGAGAATTGATCCCATCTCTTTCAACATGGCTGCTCTCTGTAGGTACAGACGACTCTGACTGGGTGTCACCATGTCTCACCCACATTCACTTCCATTACCTGGAGACATTTTACTGTAGATGTCCTGTGTGGTGATAGCTGGCAGGCCAGAGATGCGAAGGCCCATGGTGCGCTCTCCCCTTCCCCCTTCCCCCCACTCCTCCCACGCAGAAGCTTCCTGAAGCTGAGTTCTGCATTTGCACACAGATATTTTGGGATCAGGCAGACCTGAGTTTGAATTTCACCTATGTCACATACTGACTGGTTTTGGGCCAGAGACACATCTCTAGCCTCGGCTTTTTCTGATGAGTAGAAATCACGCCATCAGGCCAGGAATGGTGGTCCACACCTTTAATCCCATCAATCAAGAGGAGAGGTAGGACCGCTGTGAATTCCAGGCCAACCTGGGCTAGAATGATACCCTACCTCGAAAAACCATGGGGAGGGGAAGAAATGACATTATGTCACAAGACTTTTAGAGAGCTAAATAAGGTCCTCCCTGTGGTTGAGTGTGTGTGGATTTTGATGGGTTGTTGGACTGTTCTGAGAAAGCACTTTGAATGCATCAGAAAAGAGGGTGAGGAGAAGGGGAGATCCTTAAGCTCAAAATGTGCACATACACACACGCCCCTCAGAATTGGTTTGTTCTGTTTTGAGGGCCCTCCAGGAGCTGGGGGCTGGGCTAGCACAGGATGCCACAGAATAATCAAAGGTTAAAGGGAGGCGGTATACTCCAGGGGACCTAGGCTTTCTTACATAGTCGTGATGGCCACTCCAGCATGCCTGCCAAAGGGAATAACTATTTCCCTCATTTCACAGATGAGGAAACAAGAAAAAGGCTTGCCCAAGGTTACACAGCTAGAACATGAGGTAGAGAGAGAGATAGACAGAGAGAGATCACATTTTCCTTAGGGTTTGAGTGTATTTCTTCCCTCTGCTGAGTTTCTCTTTGTAATCATCTAGGAATAGAATTGTGTTTACTAGACATCTCTTCACTCAAGTTCAAGGATCATACTCAGACAACTGCCCTTTCTAAGACAGCAGAGCCTGCCTGAAAACAGACTCAAATGCAACAACCCTCCCAAGAAGTGTTTGCTTCTCTCGGGGCTTACAGCAGCTGGGGGCGCTCTCCTCTTACCTCTGTCTTCTGTCCTCCATCCACATGCTGCCTGGCCAGTCTCCTGGAGGTACTGCTCTCTGTCCCGGCCTGCGGTTCGCCGCCGGACTCTGGGGGACTTGTATGCCGTCAGCTGGCGTCAAGGTGCCTTTACTCCAGAGGGTTCTCCCTGTTCAGTGCTTGGAGCCAGGTCCCTGCATCTGCATGAGCCCCTGGGACTGCCCATGCCTGTTGCATGTGAGAAACATGGTCTTGTCTTGTGTGTGCTGGCATGCAGATGGAGAGGGATGGGCTTGGGGGATTTGATGGTCTGGGGGCTATAACGTTTCTCAGCTTAAACAATGGTCCTCGGGGCTTCTGGAATGCCAAACCAGTGACCTGTGACTTTCATTAGGCTAGTTTGTATTATAAGGAAAACTCCACTATCAATTAGCTTAAGCAAGAAAGGAAGAGAGGGAGGGAGGGAAGGAGAGAGGGAGGAAGGGAGGGAGGGAGGGAGGGAAGAAGGAAGGAAGGAAGGAAGGAAGGAAGGAAGGAAGGAAGGAAGGAAGGAAGGAAGGAAGAAAGGAAGGAAGGAAGGGAGGGAGGGAGGGAGGGAGGGAGGGAGGGTAGGAGGGAGGGAGGAAGGAAAGGAGGAAAGAAGGAAATGGAAGGGAAGGGAAGGGAAAGGGAGGGGAAAGGAAAAGAAAGAGAAAGGGAAGGTGTAAGAAGCCAGGCTGGGTCCATACATACAATCACAGCACTTATAAGGCTGGACAGGATGACCATGAGTTCAGGGCCTGCTTGAACTCCATAATGGCCTAGCAAGACCCTGTTTCAAGGTGGGGAGAATGAGGGAAATATTGACTCATCTCTGAAAACCCGGGCTAGGATTAGCTTCAAACCTTGAAAGTGTCATCATGACCTGGGACTCTCCGGCCACCTCTCTGCTCCATTCTCTGCCTTATTGGCACAATTCTCTCATGGTGACAAACAGTTCCAGCACCTGTCAGGGACATCCCTAGGACTGGTTCCAGCTGGTTCTGTGGTGTGTACCATCCCTGAACCAATCACAATAGTCGGGGTTTGCAGTACTGTGACTGGACCTAGAGCATAGGCATAGACAGAAGCTCCCTCCAGGAGGTGATAAACTTAGCCAGTCCCAAACAGTGTGCCCAAGGTTAATGGGACCCCCAGCATAGAGGCAGGTACCCCCATACAGCTTCCACCCTGAGCTCACGCCTAGAGTCACTGTATCTCAGAGAGGCACTTTGGAGGTGTAAGAGGACCCAAAGCTCTAGAACTTACTAAACTCATATGAAGGTCCAGGCAGTGCCCCTGCCCACCTGGACCACACAACTTCTGTGCACCACAGACAGACTTCCAATTTGCTCAGTGAGGGAACAGCTGACTGCCCTGAGCATAGACCGTGGGCCACAGGTCAGCGCAGCCTCTCAGAGCAGGTCAGCAGGCCAGAGCAATAAATAAACAGAGGCCAGCATGCTTTCCACCTCCTCTGCAGCCGCTGGCTGGCCACAGACACCTCTGCAGTGTTTTCCCAGAGATACAAGCCATGAACCATGGGTACCAGGCCATAGCTGACTCGGTCACTCACCCAGGGGCTGACATAGAGCCTATAGCTAACTCTCCTCTCCTTGCCTGGCTGCCCTGGAACACACATCCATCTCTTTCCATGTCAGTAGCCAGAGCTGATGACACTGGGGTTGGAGCTCTTCCCTTGGTCTCCGGAGCGCTCTGCCCACGTGGACCTCAGGGCTGCTGTGGTCAGCACAAGAGGAAGCAGCTCTCAGGAAGGACTGTGGGCTACGAGGATGGAGTTGCGGCTTCTAGGAACAGTGGAGTGAGAAGCGTCAAGCTAGGGCGGATGCAGGGGCTGAAACATACTGGGAAATGAAATCTAGTCGCCATGTAGGTAATGAGAATTGTTAGCCATGACTTCCTTGGTAGCAATCTCAGCTTTATTTCTGAATTCTTGGTCTCCACCAGGGAGAGTTAGCAAGAACCCAGGAGGGCTTAAGCCACTCTGTGAGCAAGGGGGCTCTGTCAGGCCCTCGGAACCTGTTCCTTTACTAAACAGAGGCTCGTGCACAAAGCAGTTACCAAATAGTCCGGCCACATGCCTGTGCTGGAGGCAGAGGGATGAAAGAGACAAATTCCTGCCTCCATGGAGCTGGTATCCTACCAGAGAAACAGGCAGAAAACAATCAATGTGACGCATGCCTTTGATCCCAGCACTCAGGAGGCAGAGGTAGGAGGATGGCTGTGAGTTTGAGACCATCTTGGGACTACAGAGTGAATTCTAGGTCAGCCTGGGCTAGTGAAACCCTGCCTCGAGAAAAAAGAAAGAAATAATAAACGATTAAATTATGTGTTAAAGGTAATTCCTTGACTGTGGAGAATGAACCTGAGCAAGAGTGGTAAGGATGTTGTGTAAGGTCATGGACCATGACCTTGGAGCACAGATTTGAGGGAGTTAAGGGTGATTACGTGGTGCAGGGTTGGGGGTTCAGAGGTACTAAGACACACCCTTGATCCTGTGGCCTATTGCTGTTTGTGCTAAGTGACAGGGCTCAGGCAGGGCCTGAGGAGCCTGTCAGTCTCTCTGTGTGTCATGGTGATCTCAGCCAGCATCCTGGACTCTCTGTGTCCACGTCTCACGCCCACACTCCTTGTCCCTACAGAGGAGAAGTACACAGTCATCTACCCATACACGGCACGTGACCAGGATGAAATGAACCTGGAGAGGGGAGCCATGGTGGAGGTCATCCAGAAAAACCTGGAAGGCTGGTGGAAGATCAGGTACTAACTCGTTGCTTCCTCCCTTGGTAGCCGGGTGGGTTCTGGGTCTTTCGGGCTTCGGCTTCACAGAAGGTCCATGGATGACCACAGACAGGTGAAGTTTCTGCCTGAGCCAAGAGAACATGTCTCCTCGGTGCTGTTTGGCTTGCCTGTACCTCTCCCTGAAAGTCCTGACAAGCAAAACCCCCAAGCACACTAAGCCCCGAAGAGCAGAACACTGTTCAGTCAGACTGTCCATCTCCAGGCATTGCTTGTGATAAGTTAACTGGAGATTGCATCACTCACTCTAGCCCACTGAGACCAGCAGGGTGCAGCACCCAGACGGGGAAGAAACCCTGCCGCCTCCTGTGCCCACCTGAGGCTGCTAACTGCTGGCATCTCTCATGGTCTAGAGGCCTCCTGTATTACAAACGCCTTCACATGTATGATGCAGCCATGAGCGAGGCACAGGGGTTCACACCAACCAGAGTAAAGACGCTCATATCAGCTACGCAGCAGGGCAGTATGGGGGAAGGATGTTGGGGGGCTTCTGAATACACAGAAAGGGGGCTTCACCAAGGAGGAGGGGAAGGGGCTTTTCCAGAGCAGCGACAGGTGACGTAACAATACATTTGGGAGACCGCACATGTAGAATGGATTGGATGGGATGGTTGATGAGAGAGGCGAGCAGAGGCCAGGTGGAAGGACCTGGAATGCCACCTGGGGACTTAGGGATCATCAGAAGACAGGGAGTGGCGTGCAGCCTCTGGCCCTCGGCAGTTAAGACCATTTGGGACCTGAAGTGTGATTCTCAGTAGGAGAATGGCTTTTTCCCATGAGCCTCGAGGACCAGCATAACTGATATCCTTCCTCCTCCCAGGTTTCAGGGCAAAGAAGGCTGGGCCCCTGCCTCCTACCTAAAGAAGAACAGTGGGGAGCCCTTGCCTCCGAAGCTGGGCCCTGGCTCACCTGCCCACTCGGGGGCCCTCGACCTGGATGGTGTGACACGGCAGCAGAATGCCATGGGCAGGGAGAAGGAGCCACTCAACAACCAGAGGGACGGCCGGGTTGAAGGCCGCCTGGTGGCTGATAGCGATGTTAAGCAGAGTGAGTGATACCCACCCAAGCTGCAGACAGCTGATGGATGATGATGATGATGGTGTTTTTAGAGCTTCTCACATACTCCGCCATAGTGAGCAAGGACCTGCTATGTGCCAGGAGTTTCCTAGTTGGCCTCACTGGCTCTTCCTACAACCTTTGAGAGACCTGTTTCTTTTGTTTCACAGATAAAGAATCAGAGATTTATTTATTTGCAAGCAGAGAGACAGAAGAGAGAAAGACAGAGAGAATGGGTATGCCAGGGTCAACAGCTTCTGCAAATGGTCTCAGATGCATGCGCCACTTTGTGCATCTGACTTTACTCGGGTACTGGGGACTTGACCTCGGGTCGTTAGGCTCTGTAAGCAAGCACCTTAGCGGCTGAGGCATCTATCTGTCTCCAGCCTGAGGTTTATTTTATTGTTATAAGGCAGTGTATGTTCAGGGCTGATATGGAAACTCCATACAATCAAGGGTCTTGCTCTCCTGCATCTGTTTTGTGTTGCCCTCATCCTGCATTCCAGTGTGGTCCAGCCCATGGAAGGCAGGGAGAAGTAGAGGACACAACTCTGATGCTACTCACTTTCCCCTTTCTCCTTCATCCAGTTGGACTTAGTCACGTGGCAATGCCAAGCTGCAAGGAGGTCTGGGAAATGTAGTCTTTATGTAGGCTACTGAATGTCTTGGCTAAAATTCTATTGTTTCTTCTATTAGAAGATGGAGTGGGGGCTGGAGAGATGGCTTAGCAGTTAAGGCACTTGCCTGCAAAAGCTATCAGATAACAACGTGGTGAATGCATATGGAGTTCATTTGAAGTGATTGGAACATCTCTCTTTCTCTCCCTCTGTCATCTCTTTCTCTGCTTACAAATAAATGAAAATATTAAAAGAGAGAGAGAGAGAGCGCCAGGTGTGGTGGTGCACATCTTTAATTCATCACTCAAGAGGCAGAGGTAGGAGGATCGCTGTAAATTTGAGGCCAGCCTGGGACTACATAGTGAATTCCAGGTCAGCCTGGGTAGAGCAAGACCCTACCTCAAAAAATCAGAAGAGAGCCGGGCGTGGTGGCGCACGCCTTTAATCCCAGCACTCGGGAGGCAGAGGTAGGAGGATCGCTGTGAGTTCAAGGCCATCCTGAGACTACATAGTGAATTCCAGGTGCGCCTGGGCTAGAGCGAGACCCTACCTCGAAAACCCGAAAAGGGAAAAAAAAATCAGAAGAGAGAGAGAGAAAAAGGGCTGGAGAAAGGGATCAGTGGTTAAGGCATTTGCCTGCAAAGCCTAAGGACCTGGGTTCAATGCCCCAGTACCCACATAAAACCAGATGCACAATGTGGTACATTCATCTGGAGTTCATTTACAGCATCTGGAGGCCCTGGTGTGCCTATTCTCTCTGTCTACCTCTCTTCTCTCTATCTCTCTCTCTCTCTGCTTGCAAATAAATAATTTTTTTAAAAAAAGATGGGGAAGGATTAGGGAGATGGTTCAGCACTTAAAGGCCCTTATTTGCCAGCTGGGGTCCAATTCCTCAGACACACATGCAAATCCAGACACCAGAAAGTTGCACAGCTAAAAACAAAACAGAAAAATGGGGGAAATGGTATTTGAGAAGTTACCAGCTGCTAAACTACCCACCATTTGATGCCAGCTCTGCAGCATTCTGCCCTTAGCTGGACACCATGGACCACTGGAGTCATCTTTGACGCTGATGCCCGGAGCTGGGGCAGCCTGACTCCAGAGTTTTCACCCTGATGTCACCAGCCTACCTGTTTGCTTCCCTCGTTTATGTATTGTTACTTGTAGCTTGTTCTAGAGCATGCCACCAGGCAGAGGACATTAATGTTCTCCTGCCATTGCCAGGAACCACACAGATGTTCGCCTCCATTTCCAGCACTGCCCCAGGAGGGGGTGGGTACACATTAGAACTGGACCACAGAAAAGGTCCATGGCTCAGAGAGTTCTGTGGGAGAAATGAGACCTTTTCTGGGACCCACAGCAGCCAATCACTCTGTGGGTCTCTGCACATGAGTGAAATAAGTCTTATTTCTCCACAGGATCTCCAAAGATGAGGCAGAGACCCCCTCCTCGCCGGGACATGACCATTGTAAGTGCACCCTTGCTGCCAGGAAACCTCTTGCCCAGCCTGGAGGCTGTCTGAGAAGCCCACCTGTCCCCCAACACATTTAAGCCCTCTCCCAATAACTCTTCCCTTCCCACACAGCAGCCTTGTGAAGCAGGCTGTGTGAGGTCAGCAGGTTAACAGTGTGTCCATATTCAAGTTTAGTGACAGTGGACTTGGGGAACTTCCCTACTTCCTGGGCCACTTAAGCTAGTCTCCATCAAACAATTTAAGGCCCGAGGTTAGATGCGATCCAAATATCACGTGATGACATTTCGATATTCTACTCTATTCTATAATTCTCTGGATACCTTTCTCTTTTTTTTTTCTGTTTGTTTGGTTGGTTTGGCTTGGTTTGGTTTGGTTTGGTTTGGTTTTTAAAGGTAGGGTTTCACTCTAGCCCAGGCCTGGAATTCACTAAGTCATCTCAGGGTAACTTGAACTCATGGCAGTCCTCTTACCTCTGTCTCCCAAGTGCTGGGATTAAAGCATGCCTGATAGAAAATTTGATCCAGCTGGGCATAGTGGATCATACCTTTAATCCCAGCTCTTAGGAGGCAGAGGTAGGAGGATCACCATGAGTTCGTGAATCCAAGTCAGCCTGGGCTAGAGTAAGAACCTGCCTTGAAAAAGAAAGGAAAAAGAAAAAAAAATTTTAATCCAAAATACTCCAAACTCTGACACTTTCAGCACCAACATACACGACAGTGGAAAATTTGACCCCTGACCTCACTTGAAGATCACAGTCAAAATACAAGTACACTAAAATGTTAAATAAAATTATCCTCGGGCTAGATAGAAGGGAAGTATGAAATGAATTCTCTGTTTCCGTTTGAATGGGACCTCAATATGCATATGCAAATATGCCAAATTTTCATGATTTAGCTGAAGGTCCCATGTTTCTTCTCATTCTCGAAATTTGAAGAGCCCATGAGCTCTCATCTAGGATTTGCTAGTCGACTCCTCCTCGTTTT
>PVHP010011136.1:34821-45974 GCA_004024765.1 Zapus hudsonius
GTGCATCCTCTTTCTCTCTCTCTCTCTCTCTCTCTCTCTCTCTCTCTCTCTCTCTCTCTCTCTCTCTCCTATCTGCTTGAAAATGAATAAATAAAATATAAAAAAAAAAAAGAAATGCCCCTTCAGTAGTGACTCTGTGAGCCCCCAGCCCCTTAGCTCCACCCTGATTCAGGGTCATAGTAACACATGTAGCCCAAACCCCTGTGTGTAATCTTTCCAGCCTCGAGGCCTCAACCTGCCAAAGCCTCCCATCCCACCCCAGGTCGAAGAAGAGTATTATACCATTGCTGAGTTCCAGACCACCATCCCTGATGGCATCAGCTTCCAGGCCGGCCTGAAGGTCGAGGTGAGCACAGCCCCTGTCCCCTGCCTGCTGTCATTCCTCATTCTAGGTGCCTCTTACCTCCTACTGCTTTTAGAGGGAGGGGGAGATGAGATTAACTAACTAAATGAATAAATAAAATTAAATTAAAAACTTAAGGCTGGAGAGATGGCTTAGCAGTTGTGATGCTTGCCTGTAAAGCCTAACAACCCAGGTTTGAGTCTCCAGTACTCACATAAAGCCAGAAGCACAAAGTGGCACATGCATCTGGAATTCATTTGCAGTGACTAAAGGCCCTGGCATGTTTTCTCTTTCTCTCTCTCTCTCTCTCTCTCTCTCTCTCTCTCTCTCTCTCTCTCTCTCTCTCTCTCTCTGCTTGCAAATAAATATAAAAGTATTGTTAAAAGATGTAATTCATATGTCAAAGCATTTATGCATCAGTTACCTTCTCGTTGAAACACAGTACCTGACAAAAATCATTTTGAGGAAGAAGGCTTTGACTGAACTGACAGTTCCAGGTTACAGTCCATCATGGCAGGGAAGACAGAGCAGTAAGAACTGGTCACATTCAATTCACAGGGAGGAAACAGAGCCGGCCAATGAATGCTCGCGCCCAGCCAGCTCTGCCCATTTTATTCAGTCCAGGACCCCAGCGTATCATTGACCTCTGTGGGGTTCTTGTACTTAAAGATCAGCGTTTTCCAAGGTCTGAGGAGACAGTTCAGTCAGTAAAGTGCTTCCCTCACAGACACAAGGACTTGAGTTTGATACCCAGAAGCCATGTCAAAATGCTGGGCGTGGTATCAAACAGCTATAGCCCCAGCCCTGGGGAGAGACAGGAAAACCTCTGGTGCTCACTGGGGGGTGTTTTGCCTCTGTACCATCTGCCCTCTTCAGGGTTACAGCAGACAGGGGTGGTAGTGTGCCCTGCCCAGTTTGACCAGCAGCACACAGGTCCCTGAAGATGTAGCTGCCACCCCCCAGAACAGAAGTGGAGTTGATGCCCTGAGTGGAGAGGGGCACCCACACCTATAGATGCTTTCTTAGGCACTGTTAGCTTATGGTCCTTATTATCATCCAAGAACTTGGCAGATTCAGTGATACCCACCTAAGATACCAGCCTGGGTAACAGCATTAGACAAGAGTCTACCTCACAGAAGGTATCTTAGAACACACAAGGTCTCCAGCATAGACCTTGCTGCAGTTACTTTCTCATTGTTGGGACAAATAGCCCCCCAGAAGCAGCTTATGGGAGGAAAGGGTTTATTTCAGGCTTACAGAATCCAGGAGAAACACCATCCATGGCTGAAGAAGCTGACTCACTTCCATAGATCATAGCAGAGAGACACCACCAAAGAGCCAGCAAACTTGAGTTCTTCTCTCCACACACCTAGTAAGGCTAGACTGAAGTCCACCCCCAGGGACATACCTCTTCCCACCAGGGCTCCGCCTGCCCATTGGAGATTCAAGTTGAAAGCTCAGTCTTAATCACAAATACCTCAGGCTGTGGGGAGCATATGTTCACATTCAAGCAACTACGGCCCTTGAAGGGTTCAGGCTTAGCTGCTAGCGCATAAGTTGCACGTGGGTTCTTCCAGACATTCTTTTGTTTGTTTCAAGATAGGGTCTCACTCTAGCCCAAGCTGACCTGGAACTCACAGCCATCCTCCTACCTCCGCCTCTCAAGTACAGAGAGTAAAGGTGTGCACCACTACTCCTAGTTCTTCCAGACATTCTGTTCCCCAGGCCCTGGTGCCAGACCTCCTAAGTGCTTGCCTCTGTCCCCTCCCAGGTGATCGAGAAGAGTTTGAGTGGCTGGTGGTACATTCAGATGGAGGATAAAGAGGGATGGGCCCCAGCAACCTTCATTGACAAGTACAAGAAAACCAGCAACGCCTCCAGGCCCAACTTCTTGGCTCCCCTGCCCCACGAAGTGACCCAGTTCCGGCTTGGAGATGCAGCTGCAATGGAGAGCAGCCTGGGCAGCGAAGCCGTGGGTCCCTCCCGGCCCCTGCCTGAGGCACCACAGGGTGCTGTGGACTCTGGGATGCTGTGGTCTAAAGACTGGAAAAAGGGAAAGGAGGCGCCAAGAAAGACCTCGTCAGACCTGTGTGCATCCACGGGCTACGAGGAGATCTCAGACCCCGCTCTGGAGGAGAAGCCCAGCCTCCCTCCGCGCAAAGAGTCCATCATCAAGTCGGAAGGGGAGCTGCTGGAGAGAGAGCGGCAGAAGATGGAGCAGCTCCGGGGTTCTTCCCCCAAGCCTCCTGGCTTGATGTTGCCAGGGATTCCAGCCAAGCACGCGCCCCCAGCCCGGGACAGCAGGAAGCCAGAGCCCAAGCCTGACAAAGGCAAGCTGTTCCAGCTGAAAAATGACATGGGGCTGGAGTGCGGCCACAAGGTGCTGGCCAAGGAAGTGAAGAAGCCCAGCCTTCGGCCCATCTCCAAGTCCAAGACTGAGCCACCCGAAGAGAAGCCAGAAGCCGCTTCCCAGAATCCGTTCTTGAAGTCCAGACCTCAGGTTCGGCCCAAACCAACTCCTTCCCCCAGGACGGAGCCAGCTCAGGGTGAGGACCAAGTGGACATCTGTAACCTCAGGAGTAAACTGAGGCCTGCCAAATCCCAGGAGAAATCCTTGTTGGATGGGGACAACCAGGCTGTTGGCGGCCAAGACGCAGCCTTCAATCGAAGCTTCCTCCCTGGGGAGGGACCTGGCCGTGCCCAAGACAGGTGTGGAAGACAGGATGGGCTCAGTCCAAAGGAGACATCCTGTAGAACCCCTCCAAGGCCAGCCAAGACAACAGATCCTGGGCCTAAGAATGTCCCTGTGCCTGTCCAAGAGACTACCCAGCAGAGACCCGTGGTCCCGCCCAGGAGACCACCACCCCCTAAGAAAACCTCCTCATCACCATTAGCATCCAGGCCCCTCCCAGAGGTCAAAGGACCACCCCGTGAAGCCAATGAAAACAGGGCAGCTCCCATCCCCGGCCGAGCTCTCCTGGTTCCTCCCAAAGCCAAGCCTTTCTTGTCCAACTCCTTGCTGGCTCAGGATGACATGCGAGGTAAAGGTGGGCTGGGGCCACGCCTAGCTGGCAACATGGGAGAAAACAGGGAGAAAGCAACCTCCTTCCCCAACGTGGATGGCCCGAAGGACTCCCTGTATGTGGCTGTGGCCAACTTTGAAGGTGACGAAGACACCAGCAGCTTCCAGGAAGGGACGGTCTTCGAAGTCCGGGAGAAGAGCAGCAGCGGCTGGTGGTTCTGCCAGGTCCTCAGCGGAGCCCCTTCCTGGGAAGGCTGGATTCCTTCCAACTACCTCAGGAAGAAGCCATAGCGTCCCATGCCCTGCCCGAGGACCACTGTCCCTGCTGGCCTCTCCCACGTATTTAATACGTATCTTAATTTATCAGTCTCCATGCAGCTTCAGAGGAAGGAGTGCTGTGGCTTCTCCTCCCAGGCATCTGCTGGTCTGGAGTCTGAGCCTCCCATGTGGCATCCCCAGGAAGCTCCGAAGGCCTCCCTGGATAGACACTTAGATCAGCCTCCTTGCTGTCAGAGGACTCCTCCTCCTGGTCGGTGACATTGTCACCAGGAGCAGGACCTGTCATGTGGAGAAATTCCAGATGGCAACTCATTGCTCGGGTGTGGTATAAAGAGGGACAGCCCACCCATCCTGTGACGACTTCTACATTCATGTTTCTAAAAGCCCAGGGGCTTTACTCACTCTGTTTTCAAAATGCTTGCCACCAGGAAGAACTGAGTCCTGAAGAGGTCCCTTGGAAAGTGTCCTCTTCCCCAAGGCTTTCACTTCTAAAGCTCAACTGGATGTAGCTACCCACTTGGCAACCCTGCCATCCTTTGCCTTGGGACCATAACCAGTCCTGAAGGGTGGTTCCAGGCCCGCGCATGCTCCGTTTTCCTGCTGCAGGCTCCAGTCCATTCAGAGCGTTTAAATGAGAATTCCTGCCCAGCCCACTCCTCCACCTCCCAGTTTGGGGCTTTTTAAAACAAGAGTCCAAGTTTGTTTGAATATTGGCCCTTCACTAGGCACAGCTCGTGAGGGCTTCTATGCCAAGTAGGTACCAAACAGTGTTCTTGGTGTTTTGCATTCTTGTTCTAGCCCACAACCACCCTCTGTTGGTCTAGTATATCATTTTTAGATGAGTAAACTCAGGTTCTCTGGGCCTAAGGACACACTGACTAGGAAGGGGAGGGAAGGTAATTGGGTTCAGTCTGCCAGACCTCAAATCTGTGCTCTTCTCTCTATAAGAGGCGAGCCAGTGAGGGGCAAGATGGGAGCTGTCTGGTGCCAGGGCACGTGACCCCCCCGGGGGGGGGGGCTTCTCTTCCTTGTGTTAGTGAAGAGACAATTGGAGCTGCCCTGGCTCACAGCTGCCTCTCCAGGATATACCCCTGGTTCTGAGAGTTGGCACAGAGCTCCAAGCTGG
The DNA here is from genome assembly GCA_004024765.1 of Zapus hudsonius. Taxonomy (NCBI): domain Eukaryota; kingdom Metazoa; phylum Chordata; class Mammalia; order Rodentia; family Dipodidae; genus Zapus; species Zapus hudsonius. Next base: position 39,592 of record PVHP010011136.1, read on the forward strand.
TAGCACTTTAGAGGGTAACACAAGGAGCTGAGGTGGTGTCGCTTGCTGGATTGAAGGGCTCTGGTGGCTAAGGACCAGCAATGGGGTCACCACCAAACTCAGCAGAACTATAGCCCTCGATGGAGAGGGCCTGGGAGACTCCTCCTGCCCCCAACTGCTGTGGCTTCCTGCTCCCTGCTGGTGTGTGAGCGAGGATCGGTTTCCTTTTAGGAAACCTTTGCTCAGGCAGCTCTTCCTCCACTCTGACATGTGGTTAACTGAGACCTTAGGCAGTCCGCTTACCATAGAAGCAGAATTGGGGGCCCAAGGTTTCCAGTTCCCAGCCCACAATCACACCTGTGAATGGGCTTCCTGGGAAGGGGGCCCATCCCCTCCTATAGTATCCATTCTCTGCCACTTTCAGGACCACAAAGCCCACTCTCCCAGGATGCTTGCATCTTCCTGCAATGGTGCCAAAGATTTTATGCAAGCAGACCATCTTTTACATCCTCCACCCCATCCCACACCTGCCTGGTCCTCTAGGTGCTCTGGCTGCTTCCCCCCCCCCCATCCCACACCTGCCTGGTCCTCTGGGTGCTGTGGCTGTTTCCCTTCCCCCATCCCACACCTGCCTGGTCCTCTGGGTGCTCTGGCTGTTCCCCCCACCCACCCTCATCCCATGCCTGCCTGTTCCTCTGGGTGCTGTGGCTGCTTCCCTTTGACCAGCAGGGACATCATTAGTCTCTTATGCAGCCTAGAGTCCTGGGCCAAGGCCTGAGGTACCTGCAGCAGGACCTTTTTGCTTAGGTTATGCCCAGGATCTCAGGGAAGATGGCAGTTGGGGAGAGGGGAGGCTAGGAGAATGGTTCTCGCCTCAGAGCTGCCCCTCACTTTTCCAGAGGCTCCATAGCTTGCTTTTCAATTTTTGACCCACTTTGGTTTAAATAGCTCTGTGGAACTATTTTATAGTATTTGACTTCCTTTCAAAGGGCAATTTTTTTTCTGATCTGCTTCTGACTTTCAGTGACCTTTCCAGGTATTTGGTGAGTGTCCACCGTGCGGTGGGTGCTGGGAAGGCTAGGATGTGGACTGACTGAAGAACCTGGAGTTTCTTCTGCCACCTCCATTGGACAAGTCACCCACCTCTTCTCCAGAGAAAACACACAGGCCTGCCTCCCTGCAGGCAGGTGACAGAGTTTGCCTTTTTCCTGTCAGGGTTCTGATGTGACCTGTAGGTGTACAAGATGCACTCTCTGCTCACTGTCTTTTCCTTGGGTCACATGCCTAGCCTGAGGGCTCCCATGGGCAGCTCCATCAGCTACAGGAAAGGACAGTCCCCTGGGCAACTAGAAGTGCGTGTGTCTCAAAAGCCAGTGAGCGACTCACCCAGTTGACCTTGTCTGGCACTTAGGGTTACAGCATCCAGGGCTGTGACCACTCATCTGGGAACAGCTGATGGAGCGTATGCAAAATTTCCCTTGAGTCCCTGCCTTGGAAAACATCCAGGACCACCATAGTAATGTCCATGCCAAGCACTGGGCAGGTCATTGACACGGACATGCTCCCCTTTTAACTAATCCTCACAATAACCTGCGAGGTGAAAAGGAGCAGTCCTAATATATAGTGACGTAGGTCAATTACAGAGGGTGAGCTCACGTGTCCAGCCTTATCCAAAAGTAGTGGTCACCAGGAGAAATGTACGTGGGGGACTTGCAGGAACACCAGCCACCTGAATGTAGGTGTGTCCCTTCTCAGTAGATTGCAGGTCAAATGTCAGCCCGAAGAGTGGGCAAAGGGCACTTTCTCTTTTCCCTTTTTCTCTCTGGCATGGTGACTGCTTTGTCTCCACACAAAGGCAAGTAATCCCACTGCTAGCCTGAGGCACCACCAGATCTCTGGAGAAGGTGACCTTGGGAACCATCAATGATAAAACAGGACTTTGTTATCTGGGAGTGGTGGTGCAAGCCTTTAATCCCAGCACTCGGGAGGCATAGGTAGGAGGATCACCATGAGTTCAAGGCCACCCTGAGACTACACAGTGAATTCCAGGTCAGCCTGGGCTAGAGCGAGACCCTATCTCAAAAAAAAAAAAAAAAGGACTTTGTTGATATTATTTTGCTCCAAATCTCTCTTGGTCATTGATGGTTCTGTGTCATTGTCCCAGGCTGACTGGAGGGAAGCCAAGCTTCACCTAGAACCACTTCATGAGACACCCTCCTAAGAAATTGCTAGAACCCCAGCCAAGTTTTCAGCAGTTCATTTTAAGCTCCTGCCTCAAGGCTGCTTGGTAGAATTGATTTCTCTGGCAAAGTTCTTGGCCTCAAGCTGTTTCTGAGCCTGCTGGGGTCTTTGGTAGCAGGTGACAGTGGGAAAACATACGTGCCAAGTTAAAGAGCTAGTGCCCAGATCTCCAAGACCTGGAAAGGACAGTTCAAATACCCACACTGAGTGGGAAGAAGAACCTGTTCCCATCCCCCATGCTGGCGAAGCACCATCAGGAACAAGACTGGGGGTGGCTCAGCAGTAGAGCACTGGCCTGGTATATATGAGCCTCGGGTTATATCCCCAACATCGCAGATTTTAAAAAGAAACAACATTCTAGAACATTGATAGCTTAGCTCATATCATTCTGTTGTGCCCAAGTCTCTGAAGTGCTGAGGCGGTCTGCCCCTCCCCCCTTGCCCTTCTGTTTGGACAATGTGTGGTAGTCTTGACCCCCTCGCTGGCTGTCTAAGCCCATCCTTCAGGGGGTTTGTGTACACTGCAGACAGACATACCCTCCAGTAGACCAAAGATTACCTGACCTCAGAGGAGGAAATTGGTTTGCATCGAGGCCTGAGGTGCAGGGCACCCTGCCTTGACCTAGAGAAGCTAATCCTATCTTGGGTCTAGCAGCTGGACTGACCCCAAGAAGAGCCACAGAGTCAAGCAGAGGGTGCACACTCCTCCTGTGCCCAGGGACCACCTGTCTGTGGAGTGACGACTGCTCTCTGGTGCTATCCAGCCGAGGTACTGAGACACTTGTCAGTGTCATCATTCCATCCTCATGCCCACTTTCCAAAGAAAATTCCCTTAGCTCCGGTCAGAGACAAGGGCTCAGCTGCACTTGTCCCTCAAAACACCAGACACAGTGCCACCACCTTCTCTTAGACGTTCAAAGAAAAGGTGCCCCTCCAGGCTCACTGCAGCAATAAACAATTCTAATGCAATGGAGGTGCCCAGATTATGCCCGCTTATGCCTTGTGCCCTTGAATCTTTCGTAGCACCTCTTTTACTTAGAGGGTGATGATTAAACCATGGCCACCTTAGTGATAAGCCACATCTCCTGGGTCAAGGAGCCACCAAGGAGCTAGATTATTTTTGACATCCTTCCCAAGACCATGCTGTGGACAGCATGGCCGACCCCCTGTGTCTGTTCATAGGACAGTGCTGGGGACCCCTGGGTTCTCAGCCCTTCTCACTTCCTCTTGGCCAACTGACAGTCTGGTGGTGACCTTTGTTTCCCCCCAAGTATATAATGGAAGGAGGGTGGGGGGGATAAACAGCTAGCTGTAGCATGTAGAAGATATATATATATATGTAGATATATATATCATTAGACTTTCTTTTTAAAAAAAAGATAATAAAAACTGCTTGACTGGTTTCAAGCTTCCTTGTGGAAATGCATGTCTCTGGATTGTTTTTAAACATCTTTATTTATCGGAGAGCGAGAATATGGGGGCTGGAAAGATGGCTCAGCAGTTAAGGCACTTGCCTGAGAGAGAGAATCTGAATGAGCATAGGTATGCATGCACCATTTTATGCATCTGATTTTATGTGGGTAACTGGAGAATCAGACCTGGACTTACAGGCTTTGCAAGCAGGTGCCTTATCCACTGAGCCATCTCTCCGGCACCTGTCTGTGGATTTTATTTGGATGAAGAAAAGGTATATAGGTTCATGCCCTGGCATCTTGGCTTAGGGTCCTTATGACCAATGAACAGAAACATATGTAAGTGTTGGGCACTGTGCAGAAGCAGCACCTTCCATCTGTTTTGCTAATTGTGTGTGCACACGTGTGCACATACATGTTCATGCCACAGAAGGAGAGGACAGCCTCTCCTTCCACCTTGCTTGAGACAAGGTCGCATGAGCACTGGTCTAGCTAGCCCACAATTTCCAGATTCTCCTGGCTCTGTCTCCCATTGCACCATTGTAGGTGCATCCAGCTTTATGTGGGTGCTGGGAAATCGAACTCAGGCCAGCAGGCTTGCTAGCAAATGCCTTTAACTACTGAGCCATCCATCCCAAACTTAAGTCTTTCAATCAGAGTGTCCAGAAGCCCAGGGAAAACCTTGTTATCTTCACAGAGTACCTCTCATGCATCCTCAGTTCTGCCTACAGATTGGAAACCATGTATCTGGGGAGTCTGGAACCTTCTGTTGGGATTGTCTACTAATGGGCTCCCTGGGGTGGATGTGGAGGGCCACCGGACCTTACCAGAGGGGATGGGAACTGAACTGCACCCAGGAGCCAAGCTCTACCCCATGCTTTCCTTCAGATGTCCCTTGGAACTGGCATGCTCACTCAGCCTATGCTGGGCATAGACCATGGTCATACCCAGCCTGACCGATCTGTCATACCTGCACACGCCTATTTCCCTCACCAAGAAAGCGTTCTATCACCATATCTAATCCCAGGATTCTGGAGGCCAAAGCAATGCAGTGATGTGCCTTTCAGAGTTGTGATTTAGTGGAAAGAATGAATAATGTACTCCTGGCACCTTGTAGGCTCTAATAACAATCAATGTCATGGGTTTTTTTGAGGCGGGGGTCTCACTCTAGCCCAGGCTGACCTGGAGTCGTGTCTTTTTTGTTGTTTTGTTTGATTTTGTTTTTTGAGTTATGGTCTCGCTCTAGCCCAAGCTGACCGGGAATTTACTATGTAGTCTCGAACTCACAGTGACCCTCCTACCTCTGCCTCCCAAGTGCAGGGAGTAAAGGCATGTGCCACCACGCCTGACAGTCATGTCTTTTAAAAATATTTTTTTCTTTACTAGAGAAAGTGTTGGCATGCCAAGGCCTTTTGCCTTTCTGCACATGAACTGCAGACATATGCGCCACTTTTTTCTTTCTTTCTTTCTTTTTTTTTTTTTTTTTTGAGGTAGTGGCTCGCTCTAGCCCAGGCTGACCTGGAATTCACTCTGTAGTCTCAGGCTGGCCTCGAACTCACTGTGATCCTCCTACTTCTGCCTCCCGAGTGCTGGGATTAAAGGCATGCGCCACCACGCCCGGTTTACATGCGCCACTTTGTACATCTGGCTTTTACATGGGTTCTGGGGAATCAAACCCTGGTTGGCAGTCTTTGCAAGCATGCTCCTTTAACCACTAAGCCATCTCCCCAGCCCAAGTAGCTCAGAAAAAAATAAGGTCTAGCCAGATGGCAGAGCAGGTAAGACACTTTTTGTGCAAATATGAGTGCCCGAGGTTTTTTTATTTTTTGTTTTTTTGAGGTAGGGTCTCACTTTATCGCAGTCTGACCTGGATCTCACTCTGTAGTCCCAGGCTGGCTTCAAACTCAACAGCAATCCTACCTCAGCCTCCCGAGTGCTGGGATTAAAGGCATGCACCACCACACCGACCAAAAAATTTTTAATATTTTATTTACAAGGAAAAAAAGGGAGAATGGGCACACCAGGGCCTCTTGCCACCAAAAAGGAGCTTCAGTGACATGTGCCCCCCTGTGCATCTGGCTTTATGTGGGTACTGGGGATCAAACCCAGACTTTGCAAGCAAGTACCTTTAACTGCTGAGCCATCACCCCAGGCCTAATTTAAATTTTTTAAATATTTTATTTAGTTAGTTGAGAGAGACAGAAGCAAAGAGAGAGAATGAGTATGGGCATACCGGGGCCTCCTGACACTGAAAATGAACTCCAGATACATGGACTACTTTGTGCATCTGGCTTTATGTAGGTACTGGAGATTTGAACCTAGGCTATCAGGCTTTGCAAGCAAGCTCCTTTAACTGCTGAGCTATATCTCCAGAATCTAAAATAAAGTTTAAATAACAATCTCCCAATATTTTCATTGCCTAGTACTTAAAAGGTCAGCTAGTAAATATTTGGGGCTTTGTAAGCCAAGAGGCAAAGGTGGAATGTTATGCAATCACAGAACAAGTCAGAAAATATCCATTTGAAAATGTAAAAATCATCCTTAGCTCTGGGAGGGGGGAAACCCCAAGGACAATAGTTGACTGTCTGCCAGCCTAGTATATATGCCCCTTTCATTTTATTCTTTTACATAAAATAAAAATATTTCCAACATGTGTTCATGGAACATCCAGCCCACACATGACCCGAAAGAAATATTCTGTGGTCAAATCCATTTGGCCAAACTTGCGCAAGGATCCTCCAAATTTCCTTTG
>PVHP010011137.1:0-45903 GCA_004024765.1 Zapus hudsonius
GCAGCTAAAACTGTTTTCATGGGTTAAAGGTAAACATACTCAGTGCTAGGAGATGGCTCAGTGGTTAAAGCCAACAGCTCCAAGATCTGCACACGCCACAGAGAAGTTACTTATTCACTGAAATCATGCAAGTAAGGTTTCCCCATTGTCCCTCAGACAGTCACTGAGGGTCTGTTTACAAGTCTCCTGTAACCATTTCCCCGATGTTGTCACCCATGCCAGTTCTGCCTCAATTCCATCCCCTGAAGTGCTACTAAAGAAATTCCAGATTCGTTGGTTTCTGTCACACTGGCTTATCTTTTGTTGATTGGATGGCTATGGCTGTGGGTCCCTTGTACATCCAATCATTCTCTGTGGGGTTCCATAGACTGATCCAGAGGGCCCACGGAGGAGGATATCTGACTGGGGATGGGGAAGGGGGGCAACGGGGAATTGGGGATAACAACTCATGGTTGGCCCACCAAACAATGTAACTCATTATGAACAATAAAGAAAAAAGAAAAAGAAAGTAGCATCAGAGCAAAAAAAAAATTAAAATAAAGAAATTCCAGGATTACAATTGATGTTAAACAAAACTTTGCCATGGTCAATGCTAAGAGCAAACTCCTCCTATGGTGGGAGATGTCCCAAAGGCGTAGTTAAAATGCCTGCAAGGTTTAAAGATTAACACTTATCAAAGTTCCTTGTTTTCAGAGTCAACCTTCCTGTCCTCAGAGTCCTTAGAACAGCTCTCCAGGGTGACCACTTTTAATGCTTAAGGTTTAATCTTTACACCAGAAGCCAAGATGGGACCAAGTGCCTCTTCTCCATTTCCTCCTGAGCCCATTTCTCGGCACCCTTCACCTCCACAGACTCTGACAAGTCGGTCCACATACACAGATGGATGGAAATGGGGAAGCAGGAGGCAAGGCTGGTTTATCTGAGCAGCTGGTTGGACAGACATCCTTTCCTCTCCTAAAAAGGCTTCAATCCATGCCTACCAACGTATTTCCTAATGCTTCCTGAAAGTATTAAAATCCCATCCTGGAATTCCTATGTAGTCTCAGACTTGGTGCTGGGATTGAAAGCGTGGGCCACCATGTCCAAAATAAAATTTTAAAGAAAAGTAATGTCAATAGGAAATCAGCTGTATAGAGATTTTATCTATAAAACCTTCATCCAAAACACAGGATCAAATGACAAGTACTTCTTAAGAAGTGCTATGCAGTATTCTTAATATCTTTTTTTGAATTAGAAGGTAAAACCCTGCATAGATAAGATATAAAAATAGCAAAGGTCACATTGTGAAAACATATATGGCTACACACACACACCAAGGCCATGACCCTCCAGTCTAAGATTGTTGAACATCTTGACGGACACAGGCAGGCAATACCACAGGAATCATTAATTACCAGCATATGAACGCCATTCTGTTTAGTCTTTCTCTATTTTCTTTGGCCCTTGTAAGAAAAGATTGAATTCTGTTGCTACTGAAATACAAGAAGATTTAATGTTTAACTCAACATCACAAAAATGGCTGAATAAATCACACCTGTTCATAAAGAGTGGTCATGTTCCTGTCTGGGAGAGACGAGGCACCTGTAACCAGAACTGTGACATTTTTCTAGATTTATCACCGGAACGAGGACAGTTTCTAGGTTACTTGCTGCTTTGGTATGTTTGTGAAATGATGGCCCTTTGAAGTTTTCTGTTTTCAAAGCACAGGCTGAAAACACTAAAATAAACTGCAGAATGCCCTCTGCCCTCACTTTTGTAGGCGCATTACCAAAATTTGAAAGGTCGTGGTAACATTATTTCTGTATCAGCTGGTATTTCTAGAAGGAGAGGAGCTGGGTGATGATCCAGCCTCACAAGTGTGAGGACGGGATCCAAGTGCCCACATAAACCTCAGGTGTATCTCGGCAGCCATGCCAGTGCCATGGAAGGAGCTGGCAAAGAGGCAGGGAATCCTCAGGGAAGCGGGATAACCATACTACCCGCATTGCTGAGCTCTGGGTTCAAGTGAGAGACCCTCCCTCAGTAAATAAGGCAGAGAGCGATGGAGGAAGATTCCCGACATCTGGCCTCCATGTGCTGGGCACACATGAATATGTGCACCTGAGTCCCTGCATCACCTGTGCCCATACACATACAATTATGCATATGGGCACAACCCACACATACAGGTACGAGAAAGTGGAAGGCTTCTATTTGCTAAGTTTCCCATTTTCTATCTTGTCTGATGTCCTGTGGTCCTGAGATGCTATAAATCTGGTCCTTCCAAAGAAATTTTGAGATAATGCTTAATTATAGTAGAGTCAGTGTGTCCACTTGACTTCTAGTGAGTAACTTCTGCATACAGAAAAGAGAGACTAAGAATTCTTTTAGCATAATATATAGAAAAGACTGTTTTTCAAATAACAAAGTCCCTCGCCTCTTTGAAGTTGTGAAGAGCTTGGAACATACACCTGACCACACCTTAAGATAAGATTTTAGAAAACTCGCTCTTTTCCTTAATTTGGGTTTGATAAAGTAACATAGTCTTCCCATTTTATAGGATGGTTTGTGCTGTGGTTGATAAGTGGACAAAATCTGTCAAAGCAGACAGGAGTGACTAGAAGGTGATTAAAAAGTGCAGGAGTTGGGGCTGGAGAGATGGCTCAGCAGTTAAGGCACTTGCCTCCAGTGCCTAAGGCCCCAAGTTCAATTCCCCAGTACCCACATAAGCCAGACCCACAAGGTGGTGGCCCTGGTGCTCTCTGTCTCTCTGTCTCTGTCTCTCTTTCTCTTTCTCTCTCTCTGCTTGAAAATGAATAAATAAAATATCTTTTAAAAGTGCAGGGTAAGGATAGAAAAGCAACAATGCAAAAACAAATTAGTCTATTGCTCAATCAAAATGTGTTTTCTAGTTGTTTTTTTTTTATCTGCAAGACAGAAAAAATAAGCAAAAGTATCCGATGAAGAAGTTTGTTTGGCTTGAATGGTTGTTTTGACGGTGTGATGAAATCCAGAGCTTAAAACATCCCGTGTGCAGCCCTGTGTACACCTGCTGAAGGAAGTGGGGAGGAAATAAATGGTCTCTCTCCTCAGTGCAAATTATAGTCAAGCTTGGGTGCTTATAATTGCAATCCTGACTCTCTAATAGGGTTTTTTGAGTCTCTGCAAAGATGGGTGAAGGAAGAGATGTAACTATACTCCTGCTTCAGCTGTTAAATTACATTTCTGTTTCACTGGCTGTCTTCTGAGAAGTCTGTATTCGCTAGCATCCCAGAAGGAAAAGGGGTATTTACAATCAGAATAAAGAGAGAAACCACAATAAAGGCTCTGTTTACAGAGAGGAGAAACAGGCCACGTGAGAGGGCAGTGACTTGGGGAGCATACTCATAAAGCTGTTACCTGCCAGAGCCTGTCAAGAACCGAGTCATGGGGAGATGTGTTCTCTGCGAAAAATTGTAAACTTTGAGCAAAAGAAAAAGCTGGTCCCCCCCACACCATCCTCAGATAAAGAGCTGAGTGTGGAGGCTGTATACTATGGTCACAGTCCTTCCTAAAGATTTCTACTCATTGCTTAAATGAACTCAAAGTCAAGTTTCTAGTATGTGAATATGAAAATCTTACCCTAAAAGACTGCTGAACTCTCCAATGACCTCCCTTTCATTTCTTTTCACCCAAGATCAAAAGCAACGTAGGTAGGGGTGAAGAGGAAATAGATCTCAGAGTCATTGTAAGAGTTCAGAGAATTCAAGTATGGCAGAAACAAGAGAGACCTCTTCATCTATGTGTGTGTATATATGCATATGGTGTGCAGGCTGCTTTCAACATGTGAGCTTTTTGTCTATTCAACAATTTTTTTCTAGGTAACAGGAATAAAGGAAAATTGCCATGCATGTTGGCTCACACTTTTTGTCCCTGAACTTCAGAGGCCAAGATAAGAGATCATCATGAGTTTCAGGACTGTCAGGGGCTACAGAGTGAGTTCATGGTCAGTCTGGAGGAGAGTGAGACTCTGCCCCCCCCAAAAAAAAACAAAGGAGATATATTTGATGTTTTTTCCAAATATAAATATTCTAACATGTATGAAAATACACACAGCAATATACGTGCACAAATGGATACTGTAGTCTACTGTTAAATGCACACAGCACTATGTGTGCACAAATTAATACTATAGTCCACTGATAAATACACACAACAAATACACACACACACACACACACACACACACACACACACACACAAATAGATGCTTTACTCCACCATTACAAAGTCCCCCATGATGTCTCTCTGACCTGAACAGGAAGGCATGGGCAGAACAGTTCAGAAGCAGACTTGTGCCAAAGGTAGGAAGTTAATAAATGATTTAGTTCCTCTTGCATATTACAGACAAGATACAGGCTGCATGTCTACTTTGTTACATGATGTTGCCTGTAATAAAAAATGTGAGCTGGGCTTGGTGGCACACACCTTTAATCCCAGCCCTGGAGAGGCAGAGTAGGAGGATCTCCATCAGTATGAGGCCAGCCTGAGACTACATAATGAATTCCAGGTCAGCCCCTATCTCAAAAAAAGCAAAACAAAAATAGTGTATATAACTTTTTTACACAAAATACATGTAGATAAATATTGACTGTTGTTATCTTGATTATACATTCCTCAGTCACGTAAGATATATGTTCATTATTAAGTGATTCATCCAGGTAAAGCTTCCTGTTAAGAGACAAATTTAATTATTATTAAACACCAGAATATGTGTGTGTAATAAGTAAAATGAAAAAGATTTAGAAGTACAAAGATCAGCAGTACAATGAATGGATCCATCCATGAGACAGGCTGACACACCAATGGTGACAGTTAAGGAGGCGACAGGGCCAACACATGGTGTTCTTGTCTGTAATGTGGGCAGAGATTTCACGGTGGGATTGAATTAAACATTTTCCAAAAGAAAGTGCACCTGTGGTTTCAAAGGCAGCAGAAAACTACTCGGAGGTAACATGAGAAACAAACTCAGGTTCATTCATTGTTCTCTCAAATCCATTCTGGTGCTAACCCAAATTCTGCACTCAAATTTGTACTTTTGATAATTGTCTAAAATTTCATTTTCAATGATATGTGAAGAAATTTCATTGAAAAAATTATCATGTGCAATTTGATGACTGGATCCCATGGTTGACAATTCCATCTGAGGTTGTTTCTAAGCTCAGAAAAGGCATACCTGCTTCAGAGAAGGACCAGATACACAGATGACAGAAAGAAGGAAAACCAAGGTGGAACTTGTGACTCTGCTGAAAACCCTGGTCTTCCTCATCCCATGGCCATTCCCTGCTGACTTCCTTTTTAACCGACCCAAAGGTGCAGCAGAGACAGTCATGCAGAAATAGAAATGCAAGAGTCTGCCTGATGTTAGCACTGTAAGTCTCTCAAAGATGGTGATTGCATGGATTTAATTTCTGCTGTGTAATTGTGATTAGGCTAGCTAATTTCCAGAATGTTCGGAGAATAAATTGGTTTTAAGAACTTTGGTATTTTAAATCATGACTTTCCTTTAGAGGATGAAGTGCATTTAATTAGAATGTTTACAATTATGAAATGAAAATTAGCTGTTGCTCACTTGGAGGGAAATCATAGTGTTCTTAATTTCTTTTCTGCATGAGAAAGTATGTGTCTAGCATGATCACATGTGTGTAGCATGATCACATGTGTGTAACATGATCACACGTGTCTAGCACGATCACATGTGTAGCATGATCACATGTGTGCAGCATGATCACGTGTGTAGCATGATCATCTGTGTCTAGCATGATCACATCTGTGTAGCATGATCACGTGTGTAGCATGATCATCTGTGTCTAGCATGATCACATCTGTGTAGCATGATCACATATTTGTAGCATGATCACATGTGTCTAGTAGGATCACATGAGTAGCATGATCACATCTGTGTAGCGTGATCACGTGTGTGTAGCATGATCACATGTGTCTAGCATTATCACAGGTGTGTAGCATGATCACATGTGTCTAGCATGATCACATGTGTGTAGCATGATCACATATGTATAGCGTGATCACATGTGTCTAGTATGATCACATGTGTGTAGCATGATCACATCTGTGTAGCATGATCACATGTGTCTAGCATGATCACATGTGTGTGTAGCATTCTCATGTGTGTGCTGGTCTACATGTGCATGGAAGCAGCTGCTTTATTTATCACCTTTCACTTTCATTGAGAGATCCTATCTCAGAAAGTAAGGTGAAAGGTGAGAAAAATAATTCAGGATTTATAATAATTAGGTATTTGTCATAGCCTTGGTCCTCAGTCAGTACATTGTGAAGGTCATTTGCTTGAAAGAAGTAAGCAATAAACACATTTTTAATGGACAGACGAAGATCCTCAGCCCAGCATAACCTTTTCTCACACACGTTTCTAGAGTCTTTGCTGTGCTCATAGTGTCCAGTGCAGAGATGGCTCATTTGTCCTGGGAACGTGACTGGGCTCTCCTGAATCATCTGATGTCTTACCCTAGAAGCTGGTCTCAATGTTTGCCTAAGATTCAATAATCAAATTCCACACAAAGCAAGAACACTGCTAGTAGATGGAAAGGAAGAACATGGGAGGATTAAGAAAAAAAATAACTGAAAATAACAGAAACACTGCAGCAACTCAAGAAATGTTTTAACTGACAATTGATTAATGAACTTACTATTTTCCTCCTTAAAATATTAATGTGAATAACACTGTTCAAAGAGAATGCTCTAATGAAGATTGCTAATTGTATTAGTCAGGGTTCTCTAGAGGAAACAGAGTTGATAGAATGGAGTATAAGAAAAGGGAATTTATTGGGATAGCTTACGACAGTCCAACAATAGCAGTCTGCAGCCCCACAGGTGAAGAAACCAGTAGCTGTTCAGTCCTTGTGGCTGGAGGCCTCAGTAGTCCCAATCCAGCCCTGAAGGCCTGATAGCTCCCTGGGGAGCAGCTACTCTTCAGTCCATGATGTGAGGCAGAGGAAACTGGGTTCCGATGTCCAGGAAGGGTAGGAGAGCAGGATGCAAATGCAAGTCACGAACAAGCACCAACAGCCGGGGGAGGAAGGATGAGGGTTTCCTTCCCCTCAAGCTTCCTTATATTTAGTCCCCTTCTGGAAGGCCCACCCACTGGGGGAAGGGCTCACTCTGGAGAAGGGAACCCCTCCCTTCTCCAAAATCCCAAAAGGAATTTGCCAATCCTTCCTTCAGGCAAGCTCAGAGACCCGCCCAATATTACTATGGATTATTACATAGGTCAAGTTGACAAATAAACTTAACTGTCACACTAATCATCACTCAGCCGTGAGGGATTTACCTCAGAGTCAGGCCTGGTTTTGAGATCTGCTCCATTATGCCCTCTTGGCTGATAGTTTGAAAGAGTTACTTTATCTGAACTTTGGTGCTGTTTTTCTTTTTGCTTGTTTATTTCCATCATGCTGCTTTGCCTTTTTTCCCCTAGTAATGCATAATCAGTAAGGATTAGGGAAATATGTGCAGTAAGTCTGATGTATTATGGGTGCTTAGTAAATTATAGCTATTATTATTAATGCTAATGTGAGGATGTCAAGAAAATGTATTAAAATGACAAAGAACGTGAATACCATTTATGAGTTTATTCTTGTCAGGAATTTAGAACAGTACCCTGAGAAAGAATAGTGCACAGATAGATGTAAGGTCTATGATTTTCTCCTGAGGCAGTTTGCTTTAAAGTTCAGTTTTTTAGATTTATTTGAATCTTGAATAAACGCTAAGCTTTGATTAGTCCAAGAGGGGTATGTCACATACATGGTCTACATATAAAGCACTTGAAATCACCAGATGCTAATTACGTTTGACATCGTTGTTTCACTTAAGTCTGCAGTGGGTGGGTGATGATGGATGTCTGGCACATGCCATTTATTTCTTCACATACTTCAGGTATTTTGAAATGCCATATGGAAGAATACTGCTTCTCACATTCCATTCTTTGGGACAATGTTTCTATTCACTGATTGCACATTGTATTTTTGTTGTTTTTTTTTTTTTTCATGACAACCCATCAGAATTAATATATAAGTGGTGGATAATTTCCCTGAAGTATCATAACAACAATTGATAAACTATTTTAAGAGACAAATATAAAGGCCTAACAGGATTCTGGCCAATTCCACACTGTTCTGATGACTAGGAAAGGGTGGCTGTGTAGTCTGACAGATGTGTCCCGTTGGATTAAGGAGTTTAGAAGATTAAGCCATGAGACTTTATGTAGCACAACTTTTGGCCTTTTCAAAATTCACATTGCAATTTAATCCCTAGTGAAGTTTGGGGAGCTGAGGCCTTTGGACAATGAGACTCTGCTCTCAAGTGTCGGATCAGGTGCCTGACTTAAAGGACTTCATCCATTTTGTCCTTCAAGGAGCAATAGTTCTGGCTCATCCTGAGACCGAGGAGAAATTAGTCAACTCTAGCATGATGGAGATAAGGGAGATGGTGTCCAAAAAACGAGAGCTCTCTTGACCTATGGTAAAAATGTCAAACTCTCTGAGAGTGAGATCAAAGAAAAACTCCATCAACTCAATCAAGACAGAATTAATAGAGATCCAAATCCTTCCAAAATTAAGATTTGGGAGAAGAAATTAAGATTTGGGGGGAGATATTAAGGTTTGGGTCATCTCACTGGGTGAACAATCATGCCCAGTGGAAGTCCTTGCTGAGGGCAAAGGAAATGTGGACTGGGTTATGGAGGAAGGTGGGTCCAGATGTACACGAGGCAGGAGGATGGCACCTGTCACAGTATTTTCACCATGAGTATGACACACAGTAAGCCAGTGTCTTTGACTGTCTTGGCTTTCTTTCCTTTCTTATTTCCTTATTGTGTCACAGAAACATGTCGATTTTGTGTTAGCATTAAGTGCCTTTCAATGCATATTTATTTAGAAGATAAAAGTATTTATTTACAAGTTAGCATGGCAAAGAGTAAGGAGTGTCCTCCTCTGGGTAGAGGATTATAGCATTTACAGTTCTATACTGGGCAATTATGCCACGTTAGTGAGACCCTTGTTTATGGCTTGATTTGGGCAATAAATATCATGCATGAGAGTATGTAAGTATTCCAAGTTGACAAGCATTTGAATTTTCATGGTTAATTATATTGTTTAATCTTCTCGGGCATGGAATGCCCAACAACTGGTTGAACATTATTTTGGGAGTATCTTAGAGAATGTTACTAGAAGAGATTAATATGTGAAGTGGTGGACTCGTAAAACAGATGGTCCTCTTCAGTGTGGCCCAAATCATTCACCTGTCAAGAGCCAGGTGAACAGGAAGTCAGGGAAGAGCCGAGTTCACGACAGCTTGACTGTGTGCTGGGCACCAATGTCCTGCTCACTGCTGACTTGCAAGCCTTCTGAACTGGAGCAGAATCCACACCACCATGGTTGTCACTCTGGGGCTATGAGCTACGTGACACAGTTTCCTGATTTTGGAGTTACAGTGTGCTTCTGTGGATCCCCTCAGCCTCCACAGTTATATGAACAAGGGCCTTCTAATGCATCATAACCCAGACCCTAGATCTATGTTAACTGCTACTTCTTTCTCTGGAGATCTTGCAATACTATAGTTGGCTTCATGTAATTTAAATATGTCATCTTCTATTAATGTCTCGAAAGTCCTCCCTTGCAGGATTCTTCAGAGCACCACGGGTGCTTATAAAGAACTCAGCAGACTAAGAACTTTTTTTTTTTTTTTTTGCAATGCAGAGGGTGTTACCCTCAGCCTCACCACTTGTCTATGTGGCCCTTGGTTATTTTAAATAAGGTCTCATTACATATTTCAGGCTTGTCTTGAACTGGCATCACAGCACAGGCCAGCCCAGAACCCATGATCCTAAATCCACATCCAGATAGGTGCCCACATGCTTGTCTGGAAGAGAATGCTGGATTTCTGAATTGATGTGCTAACGAAGTTCTTGAGATTCCTGGCCATAAACATTGAATGACTCCTCCTGAGCTAACCGGATTACATGACTAGAACCATTTTCCCATTTCGATTGCCCTAGCCTGTTCTAGACCCCAGGTGAGCGGGGAGGGTGGTCTCCAGGGAAGAACAGGAGGCAGAAGGCACAGTGCATCGGAGAGCAGTGGTCTGTAGTGCTTGCCTCTGCTTTCTTCCAGCGGGCGGGGACTGTATAAAGCAGCAACCACAAAAATAGCAAATGGTTACAGCATCTCTGCAGGACACCTAAATGCTAGTCTTCAAAGTGTCCTGGAGAGCTTGTTTTATTTCTCTGAAATCAGCAATGACATAACACAACACGTTTCTTTCTTGGAAACAGAGTCTGCGAGAAGCCAAAGTGCTGCCTTTGGAATGGACCAGCAGACTGAAAACACATTTCAGTGCATTAAAGTCCGGATCGTGCCTCCACTTATCTATTTGGAGCGGCATTTATATTGCTCTTATTACCAAGTACCTGCTAAAGCTGTTTATGGAAACCGCAAGGAAGAAATAATTTTTATGCTCCTTTTAGTTTGCTATAAATTCAGAAACAATTTCGCTTCAACAGCTGATCTGTGAATTAATAATGAGAGACGATAACTTTTTTTCACTACAGTGTGTCAAGTACTTCCTTTGTGTTTAAAAATTGATGAGGCTCAAAACTCCATTTCTTTACATGAAACAGATTTCAAAAGCATATTGGGCAATCACCACTTCCTTCACATGGAAAATTCTTTTCCAGCTCATGTCTTCACCAGTAAAGATAAAATAAAAGTCGCATTCAGTTCAGTATGAGCTGTGGTAATTCTCCTTTAAGGACTTCCTAAAATGTTGTCTTGAAAAATCATGCCAAGAACTATTTCTCATAAAATATGTCATGCTTTCTCTCAGAAATTTTGTCTATCTAAACAATTAATTAAATCTTTAAAATGCGAAGAATCCTCTTAATTACTTCTATTCACTAAGTATGTTGATGTTTTTGTACATCAGAAGGTCAAGACAGAAAGTGACAGAACATTACTTTGAATCATTACTGTAACACACTCTGAAAATTGAGATGACATCTTTAAGAAATTATAAATTGTTAAATGATCATGTAAAGTTGCAACTTTTTAGAGACAAACAGTATGGTTAGAGAGAAACTAGAAATCAGGAAGGAAATAAAAATACTAGAAACTGTTGCTATCTTGCCCATGCTTACTGTATTGAGATGAGTCCTATGACCCTGTCAGTGGCAGGTGCCCATAGGACCTGGCAGAGCCCCAAGCTGGGGATTTCCACACAGCCAAGGGTGTGCTTGCGCTGTGGTCAATGGAGCTGCACCAGAGAAGCCCTCCACCTTTGATGACTATGGATTGCATTTTCAGAGGTGTTCATTGCCCAGGAAGTTCCTATCCCAAAGACTGTGCTCAACCACACACAGCACATGGTTAAGCTGCTGGGAGCTCCAGCAGGGCCTCAGGAAGGGGAAGCAGACAGCTAGATGGTCCTGGCTGAGGCAAGATTAAGGCTTCAGAGCCAGCTTTGGAGCTGGAGGACTTTGGAGATGATCTGTTTCAATCCCTTCATTTTACAGATGAACATCTTGAAACCCAGTGAGATAGAAAGGTTATATATACCTGAGTCACACCACTCAGCGATTGAAGAGCTTGGATTAGAGCCTACATTCCCAAATTCAATTCTCTCAAGAGTGAAGTGGCCAGGGTTAGCGCTTAAAGTTACTGTGGGGAATTAAAAAAAAAAGAATCAGTAGACAGTGAAAAAGAAAGGATATATATATATATATATATATATATATATATATATATATATATATGTATTTGTGTGTGTGTTTTAAAGGTTCTAACAAAAAAGCTAATTGGAAAGGAGCTAAACAGTATCACATTTTCTAGGTAATATCTAAATCTCTATGCTTCAGGCTTGATATTATTTGTATTGTCTGGCTTATGAACATCTTGTCTCCACATATTTTCCACTGTATGCCATGATTAAGTTTAAAATAACTGAAGTTAATTAGCTATCAGAGTGGATCTCTTCATGTGACATTGATTTAAAAATAATTTTCAGCCCTGTAAGGGTAGAGCAGTTTTCCACGTTCTAGTACCACATCCTCTGAGGATTAATATCAACAAAAACAAAAGCATAGAAATAACTGATCAGAGCTCCAGTCCAGGCACGGCTTCCACAACCTTGCCATGTGCTTTGGAAGACCAGAAACAGTAGCCCGGATGTAACAAATGCCCCATGTTTCCTGGGCTACAGGACACTTTGTAACCAACAGACACAAAGACACAATTTTAGATGGGCTTTTAACAAACCACACCAGGAGGCACGTGTGATGGTGGGTTTTTTCAGCTTAGAAATCACCCTGAGTTCACCTGTACTACATGACCCTACCTCTCTTTAAGCATGAGGGCACAGATCATGGAATTACTCTAATTATGATTAATTAGTTAATGCAGTGTTGCCTGATATCTGGCTGTAAATGACTTAAAGTCATTATATAACACTTAATTTGTGACCTCGTGGTTTAGAGTCACCTATAAAATGTCTCAGAAAAAGCAAAAAAGTAAGTACTTGAAAAGGCATATTTCTTATCAAAGATCATGTTAGATATAATTTATGTCACTGTTCTGATAGACTTTAAATGGGTTGTGTTAACTGTTGAGTGGGTTGAATCAGTTGTATTAAATGGTGGGGTGGCTGAGGATTGCTCTCCCTAGGAGTCGCAGGACCTGAGCTGTCATCTGAAGGAAGGAGCCTCTCAGATCTCCCCCAGTGGGAATTTAATTGAGCACAGGTCCCAGCAATCTGAAGACTACAGCTGTGCACGACAGAACCGGGTCTTCCCCGGGCTTCTTTGAATCAGCACCAAGACACGTATCTCATATGAAGACAGTCCCACCTCTAGCTCACTGGATGGGGATGTCAGGCTCTAGGACTTGAAGAACATCACGAAGTCTTCCTGGCACACTATGGTCCTCTAAGATGCTTCCACCCAAACCACCTGCCTTTCCTCTGGTCCTCCAGCCCGGAGTCCCCACAGCCAGAGGGCCCCTCAGCCTCCAGGGCTTCCTCTGGCTGTCCCCTCAAGTGTCTCTGCTACTCAGTCCCTTGCCTTCTGCTCTGTGTTGGCTGGTCAGATGACTCAGAAGATGATGCGTGTATGCAGAGGTCAACTACACACAACTGTTTAATTGGAAGCCATATTTTGAATGTGACAGATTTTCAACAGAGGCAATAAATATATATATATATATATATATATATATCAAAGAAGTTCATTCCTCATAATAAGCAATCAAAACCAAACTTGGTGACTCCAATAGCATGGTGACAACTGGCCATGTTTCTGTAATGGTAAACAACAGTACTAACGATAAGACTTACACCAGGATTCCAAGCTGGCCTAATACTCATGACCCTCCTGCCCCAGCTTCCCAATTGCTTGGACTGCACACAGGAGCCAAGACACTGATTCCCCAAGCGCTTTCTAGAGACAGATGAAATGTTTTCAAGATTGCAGAAGACATTTTTCCAAATCTTTACCAGTAACTTAAAACTGAGTATGTTAACCATTGCTATGATTTTGCTACGAGGGCCTTATCCTGGTGATAAAGAAAAATGTAAAAAAGTAAGTTTTTCTGTCAGAGGCGCTTCATATGATTTAGGAGGGAGCGGAACAGGTTCAAGAGAGGAATTGGAGAGAGACAGGTACCATGGAGTCACTGTAAGGAATGCAGCAGAAGGAGGACGTGAACGGGAGGGACAAGAGCAGATACTGAGGATAAAACGATTAGGTAATGTCATGGTAACAAGTGCTCTTAATCCAAGCAAAGCATTCAATATCTAGTCTACAGATGCTGGTACTTTTTTTACATTTGAAGCAATGACTTCATTGCTAAATATTTCAGATGTACTACTGTTGTATTTGAAACAATGACTAGATTATTTAATGTTTAGTCTACAAATGATAATCCTCTCATTATATTTGAAGCAATGAATTGATTGTTTAATATCTAGTCTACAGATGATAATAATGTTATTATATTTGAAGCAATGGCTTGATTGTTTAATATCTAGTTTATAGATGATGACACTATTATTACGTTTGAAGCAATTGCTTGACCGAAAATGCAATATGTTAGCTGGAGGAACTAATAAGCAAAACGAAACTGCACATTGGTTCCTGAGTCACTAACATTTGAGGATTTTGCAGGAGTGGGAAGTAAAGCAGCAGATGGTCTGTCTGCAGGGAAGCAGGAGGTCCTTGCAGGAACTTAGCATGTAGGAAAACCACATTCACGCATTGCCAATAAGTGTCTGTGGACACAGGGAGGCTTAGCTGGTCATTGATAATTAGTAAGAGGAGCTGAGAGGGATGCAGCTGAGATGCAAGAAGAAGTATTTCCAGAGGATACTATTTTCATCTGATGAAAAGTCAGTATCCATCCAGGAGCGACTGCACAGGCAACCGTGTGAAGGGCAAACAATTCCTTCCCACACAGAGGCTTTCTGCAAGGGCAATACCAGACACCATGTAAAGAAGTCTCCATAAGTAGCATGGATTTCTAGATGCAAGAGTGAAGAAAAATGCTGGAGAATGTCAGAGGTTGTAAGAAGATTCAAGTCAAATAGCTGCCTATAAAATTCACAATCTTGAGCCATGTGAAGTGAGTCTCTTGTCTATGGCTGATTCTCCTCATCTGAGGTCTTCCTGTTTGTTCCTAAGTGGATCGTGGCTCAGGATTTTACTTTTTGTGTTTCATGTATTGAATGCATCAGAGGGGAAGGAGTAACTGCTACCCAGAAACAGGTAAGGAGCTCACGGAATATAAGAAGCATTGATAGTAAAATGAAAATCCTGCTGCATCTAAAATCTTTTATCAGTTGCCTTTTAATTTCCACTTTCTTCACTCAATGAAAAAAAAAACAATAACAGAATTAGCTTCTTATAAGCTACAAAAATGTTTGTGATACAAGGATTTAAAGAACAGCTGGGATTATTTTTCAATTCTATAATTCATATATACAAATGAGAACTGAATAACTGAATTGGATTAAAGTATTTCATTGCTGTACAAGGATTCATATAAAGTAAAGCTGAATCAATAAGCATAATGTAATGATTTAACAAACAAATAGATGCTTGAAACTTTTAGATCATTTAATTATCACATATGAAATAATGTTTGAAAGAGACAAGAAAACTACTCTGGCGTACTGGATTAGAACCAAAAGTCCACTAGACCCTCCTTTCCTTCATTCTTGAAACTGGACTTTAAATGTGGTTCTCTCTGAAGCTTCTTCTTGTGTTACTTCCCCGTGAGCATAAAAGCCGTGGTCTCAGGTGTTTTTGTTAGCGCTTTGACAACACTATGATGGGTGATCATAGATAGATATGTATATAATGAATATTCACATTGCCTCTCTATGGAGTAAGTTAAGCAGAAAATGCCAAATTAGAGTAACACCCCAATTGCTATCATCAATAAAATATCATCTATTCGATTTTTGTAATATGATTTGGTATTTATGACATGTTAAGAATAGACACATCGCCAAAGAACACTCATAAAACAGGTTCCAGAATATATCTGACAATATAATGCTGTCCACATACCTCCACAAAACAAAGGAACACCCAACAAAAGAGCAGCTACTTACCCCAAGAACAGACAGGTCAAAAGTGAGGGCAATGATATCTGCACAATTGTCCATGTGGGGGACCGTGGGATCATCTCATCCCATCAGCCAAAACACGTGGTTGAGAAGACACTGAGAGTAACCCAACCAGACTCCAAAGGTTGGTCTTACCGGTCCAGCAAGTAATTACCATATAAAGTTGAGTAAAATAAGTAATTTCTCTGCGAGGTTATTTCTTAATTTATGACATAAGATTAGCAGAGTAGATCTGATTAATCATGAGTTAAAACATGCAAAAGATAAAGACTACCTAGCACAAATTAAGTGTTAAATTAGAAATCATATGTTTGCCAAATGATAGTTAAATATCTTAGACTTGGGATGTCTAACGAGCTGTATACCTGCTTTATGGATTATTTGAGATATTTACATCCGAGGATATGGGCAAACACGTACCTCCATGGCGACTGGAAACCAATGAGCACTTTGGACATTTTATGACTCAGAAGTCAAGCCTCAGACTTAAGCAGGACTTCAGTTAAGCTACCCAAGTGCCTGTCTCTGTGTTCAGTCTGGTCCTGGCTTGGAAACAGTTGTGAAGGTTTCTGCTTCTGTTTTCAGAAACGACAGGCTCCAGCAGCAGGAGCCAACCACAGAGCATCTGTTGATATTATCACAGTCATAGGAAAGAATGGGATGATTTCACAGCTCACCTAACAATTATATTTTCTTTGTATGGAGAAAAGAGAATGGCCTTGATGTTCCATACAGAAAAATGAACACATCACAATGAGCATTTAGGTGCTCACGAACATTCATTTATTCAGAATACAGGATGGGGGGGTCTGTTTTCTCTGGACACCTACTGAGAATCTGACTGTCTCATTCTCCAGCTGAATGGGATTCAGTGCTGTGTCCCTCGGGGTGCTGCGAGTTTCCCAGTGAACATCTGCAGTGCTACGAGCTGATCAGCCCTCATTAAACACTGGCCCTCCTCGAGACCTCCCGGTCATCACATCTCACTGGCTTATTTTGGAGATTCTTGTTTTTGACACATTTTCCTTTCAGCCTTGGGGAAATAGAGGTCGCCACCAAGATATGAACTCTCTAATGGCTTTTTTTCCTGAAAGGCTCTGAGGTACATTACACTATAGGATTGATGTTTATGGTTTTAGACCTGTGGACATATTGGGCAGAAGGGATAACTGAGCGACTACATGTATGTTTGGAGTGTATATTGATATTCCTAGCAAACTGACTAATAGATTTTGAGAGTGTTCAAACATTTGCCTTCTTGGCATTTATTAGGTAGGAAACATGTTTGTTATGTGTTAACTGCAAAATTGATATTTTAAAAAATCATTTGACATTCTAAAGAGAGTATCATTCAAAACAGAATATTAAAGAATAGGTATTTTTCAGGACCATTTCACGTCCTTTTTGTTACAGAATGTTTTTCTCTATGTCTAGTCACATCAATGAAATCAGCAATAGGAGTTGCTGAAGATGTGATAGGTTTTCTGTATAGTGAAAATTTCAAGGGTCCAAATTAAAACAAACAAATGTGCAAAGATTACCAAACATTATGGATTTTTTTTCCAGGGTTAGGGACTTCAACCCAGGGTTTAGCACTTGCTAGGCAGACACTACCACGGAGCTCAATTCCCAACTGATCTGTAGATGATTTGGTAATTTTTTTTTCCAATGGCAATTGTGGATACATTTCATCCACTGTCTTACTATTACACAAATTTCATTTGATGAACTATTTCTAGACATATTAGTCATGAGCTGGTTGAGTTACCCCTTCCTTATAAACGGAACATCTCTCATTTCTGTAAATTAGCTTGGTGCTAAATAAAAACTGAGAAATGAATTTGCTGCAGTATACCATGCCCTGACCAGGAAATGCAAAAAAATAATAAACAAACAAACAAAAAAACACAAAGAAAGAAGGTAAACTCAGTGAGTAAATGTCTCCTAGGGCATTTTCAAAATTACCTGAAAGACACAAAGCTCAAACATCTAGGGCATTTATAATGAAATCAACCTGAGTATAAAAATGATTCTCTCTAGCTTAGGAGGATTTCAGAATATTCCCAGTATCAGAATTTTGTTCAATCACAAGTTTTGGTGAAGTTTGAAATGAAATAAAACTGCCTCTGAGGAAAGTTCCAGAGAGTTTTCTCTTCTTAGTGTTTGTGATGGTTAGGTTTTGTTGTCAACTTGATCTTTTTAATTATCTTGGGTAGGTCTCTCAGGATGTTTACAGGAAGGTAGCCTCTCAGTAGGGGGCAGGATATAATGAAGCTCAAAGGAGCTAGAAGTAAACATCCTTTCCTGTGTGGGCAGTGCAGGAAGGAAATTCCAGAGATTCAGGAAGCCATTAAGTCTGGGATAGAATTGTAAGACCCCCACCCTAGGACTATATAAAGGTGAAAGAATTATCTCTTTGGCTCTCCTGCCTGTTTGCTGTTCTGTGTGTGGTGTTGGTGATGGGTTTCTCTCTCTGCTTAGACTGGTGAAAGAGGACCATCCTCTTTCACTTTTATGGGATGTCCCCTAGATCTGTAGCTTGAATAAATCATTTCCTCCCATAAACTGTGCCTGGTTGGGAGATTCATCCCAGCGGTGTGTGGCTGGCTGAGACAGTGTTATAACATGAGATGGAGAGAAGGTCTCAGAATCCCCTGAGAGACAAAACTAGGCCCAATTCTGCCACGAGGGCAACTCTGACCTGGCCTCATTTTCAACCATAATCTAAACATTGGCTAACATCAGTGAAAGTTGGGCTATTTGGGTAAATTATATATATATAAACTTCAGCTCACCAATAGAAGCCGCCAGTTGAGTTCATCCACCAGGGGCTTCCCACAGGGGAGACCCAATAACACATCCTCACGCCTGAGCCTAGCAGGCTTGTTCTCTACTTCTACATTAACACCTTGAATTCCCTGTGCTAGATATGAAGCCATCTTCAGGTAAGTGATCTCTAACTCAGGAATTACTCGTCCCTCAAATAAACTCTTCAAAAATTATATGGCTTCATTGACCTGCTAGAACTAGTTTTCTAACAAAAGTTAGGGAAAAAAACAGTATTTTACAAGACATAGTGATACTATGCCCAGACCCAGACCAGAAGCCTCATCTACAACACTGCTAGAGTTTAAAACACTGAGAAATTTTTCCAGATATGGTCTGGATGTCGAGTTTTACTCATGAGTTAAAGCCATTACTCAAATAAGCTCAGAGCTAGCATCCATCCTGCCATCCTGAAGCTGTAAGCAGGTTACTGATAATTGGTTGTCTCCATTGGACATAAATCCCAGAGAGATTTTCATGAAGCCACACAATGCACTTTCACCTTTCACTGAAAATCCCCTTCCTCAAGACACATTCAGATGAGTTGTTTTCTCAACAAAAATATGCTGAGTGTTAATTACATTGACCACCATGGGGGATATTCCAATGAACAGTTGATCACCCAAAGGAAGATGGAGTGCAGCCTTTGCTAAATACCAGGAGCTACAGTGTTTGCCAGGAGCTACAGCGTGTGCCAGAGGCTGCACAAAGAAGCTTGCGTGGATAATATGTACTTCTTAAACAAAGGGAGACTGGGTTTTAGACATTTTATTTTACATAATAAGAATATTCAATCCAAACTTTAAACCAAAGAAAATCTGGCAGCACAAAGGCAAAAAGAATAAATTGGAGCAACTGAATCCAAGCTGGAGTTTGGTGGCCAGCAGTATAATGGTAGCCTCTGCCCTGCCTTCACCATCAGGCCCACAATTCTGTGAGCCATCCCCAAAGGCCTGGACCACCACGCAGAGCACACATGGAACATAGGAAACTCTCACGTCACAAGTTTATTGCACCATGGGGACTCCATTGGGTCCACTGGGTCATGAGCCTGAGGAATCATCCTGGCCAGAGGGAATTTAGGGCCGTTTATGTCCTGAACCACACTAGCAGATTTAGCTCCTCATTCACTGAAAAGTGTTCAGAAGACACAAACCTACAAGATGGAGCCAGAACCCTTAGCTAGGAAGCCCTGTCAACAGTTCCATCCATAGTGTCCTTACGTGGAGTCACACTGGAGTGCTTGGCAGAACCACATTTTAAATCCACATTGTGAGTTCCCAGGTTTGAGCTCTCTTGAAAGAATCACTTAGTTTCTTTTTCTTTTACTGTGAGTTTGTGTGTGTGTGTGTGTTTTATGTAGGAGTGTGTGCACATGTGTGTACGTGTGTGTGTGTGTGTGTGTGTGTGTGTGTGTGTGTGTGCAGGTGCACCCATGCACTTATATGCACATGAGTTTGGCTACTGAAGGACAACTTCAGGTGGTGTCCTTAGGAACAGGAGACATCATCTTTGAGAAAGGGTCTCTCATTGGCTTTGAACTAAGCAAGTAGGCTAAACGATCTAGATATCGTGTTTGCATGCCACACAATCTTTTTTTGTTTTGTTTTGTTTTGTTTTTGCATGTTGGTTCTGGGGGTTGAACTCAGGTCCTCATGCTTGTATGGCAGGCACTAGCTATTTGACCGTCCCTCCACCTCCATTTGTTTTATAAGGACATTAATGCAGCCTAATGAAGGTGGGTAATATCTCTATTCAGCTTCCTGTTGGAACCTTTTCTGGGACCTGGCAAGTGAGCAGCTGATGTTTAATGCACCTTCACCAAATAAACAAGTGTGTATATAGAGACATGACGTTGTTTGTTGGATGCCTTTAACAAGGAGGATGCTCTGAGGAAAATGATATTATAAATGACTCAGGGAATAGGAGATTTATGAAGTGGAATGTAATTGGGTTTTCCTAGCCTGATATAAATTAGGACTATCTAAATCAGAATCAGAAGAGCTCTTTAGATAAAATGAGTAGTTAAATGAAAGCAGGAAGACATCGGATGGGACTACGTCTTTCCTCTGGACCGTGCTGTATGATCAGCATGGGAGGCGACGGGCAAGAAGGCTAGAGGAGACGTCATCGCACAAGTTAGCTCCATACTCACAGGCATCCATAAACAGTTCCCTTTGTCAATGTCCTTTGTGGTGACACCCAGCCTGGGAGCAACTGAGGGGCATGACTGGTTCCTTGTTGGTGAGATGGAGTGTGGAAGACAGGAAAGAGTGAGTTGTACCAGGTGAAGGAGAGGTGTCTGAGCTCAGTTTAGGGCTGTGTTTGTTAGGCTAGAGAAAAACAGATTAATAAAGAGAACTAATGGATTGGACACAAGTCCAAAACTGATAATCACCACGTCCTTCGAGCCTGCAATCAGCCAACTATCTATACTTCTTGTCACTTTGAAGAGGAAGGCCAAGCTGACCTGAGGTATTAAATACTGTGTCCCAGGCTCCACAGGAGCTGCACTACTGGTTTCCAACCTACTTCTATGTGATTCTGGACCTCTGTTCTCACTGAGACTCTGACAATTAAGTAATAGTACAAATTCAAATTTCTCAAGTGAATTAGAAAATAAGAAAATGATTAAAAAATTGATGAAACAAAGAGCTGGTTCTTTGAAGACATAAACAAGATTGACAAACCCCTGGCCAATCTAACCAAACAGAAAAAAAGAGAAGTTCCAAATCAACAAAATCAGAAAACAAGTGAAATTTCAACATTTTTACAAAAGGTAGTTTTGAGATATACTTTGAGAAATTTACTAGGTAGAGAGTGAAAAAAATAATGCATTTGATGATGAATACAGATGGGCCAGCAAGTATGGTGTAGGACTAGTTTGAGGAGGTGAGTGTTGCATCAAAGGTCCATGAAACCTCAGGGAGATGGAACTGGCAAGTGGAGCTTGTATAGTATGTGCAGTCCTTACGTCTTAACTTGAAGGTGAAGACAAGCCTTCAGAACTATATTTGTAGTGCTAGATCATGTTTTCATGCCACAATTTTGGTTCTAGGGGTTGAACTCAGGTCCTCATGCTTGTATGGCAGGCACTAACTCAGTGTTAAACTGAGTTTACAGCTGTTCCAACACGAAATGATTTTTCCTAAGCAGACTAAGGAGAAAAGTCTATGTAGGTCCTAGATTTAAATGAAGCAGAACAGACAGGCTGCTTACCTCAGTGACCTCAGTGCCTGCCTGGAGGAAGTGCTCAGTGCCCGATAGTTATCAGTAACATATGTAGTAACTACAGGGATAAGAATGAAATTGCAACTGAACACAAGTCAGAAAGACACAGAAATGTCAAAACAAGCTCAAAGTTGACTGAGTGGAAGATCAGGCTTTCTCCCCATATTGAAAGAAAACATTTATAGAGAAACGTAAAAAGGTTCCTTTATGCAAGAGAGGAATGAACTCTGAAATGCTGGTGAAACTCCCTAACAACTAACAGCAGTGTACTGTCTGGATTTTTAAACCATTCCCCCATATACCTACCCACTTTAATACTTTCACTCATTTATTTCCTAAAATTCGTGATTTATTTCAACACATACCTTGTAAAATTATTTTGATATTTTATAGTTAAAAGCACATGTTTAAATTACTTACATTACAGATTTACAATAAAAATTTAAATATGTTATATATGTTTTACACTTATAAATACTAAAAGGAAAAAATGTTTCCATGTAAGTCTGACATTTTAGCACTCTTTCTTAGAATATTTCAGCTCTGTAAATATAAACAAATGTTGTTCTGGTCCAAAAATATTTTCAAACAGTTTAAAATATTAAGAAATGGTAACAACTATTAATTTAAAATTAGATTAATAGCAGAACTTTTGAAAGTATTATAAATATGTCTCTGTCATGTTATTTGGATATTGACCAGAGTTGAGAAATCAAAAATGTAACAAACGAGTGAAGGTACCTGTTTCTACTTGACAAAGATAGTGATTATATTCATACAAAATTCTTGAAAATTCACGAAACATAGCATATTAAGTTACCAAACGATGTACCTCTCAAATGGCTATAAATTCCAAAGCTGTTTCTATGCCAGTCAACTACTTAAAAGTCATTAATGCCTAATAAATCTCTGTGAGTTAGATTAAACTATGTCCTCATGTGAATAAGAATTTGGAGAAAGGTAAAGAATTTTGATGTTAAACACTTATAAGCAAACTAAGGCTATATGCAAGAAATTGCAAAGGTTTATTCATCCAATTTAAGCATATGAAAACATGATCTATTACAAGTGTTCTTATGTGGGATGTGTGTGTGGTATGCTCATATGTGTGAGGTCACGTGTCTTCCTCAATTGCTCTCCACTTTATTGACTGAGGCAGGGTTTCTCACTTGAACCCAGGGCTTTTGAGTCTGATTAGAGGAGCTAGAGGACTTGCCCTGGGGAATGCCTGGCCTCTATCCTCCTGAATGCTGAGGTCACAGGCAGGCCTCCAAGACTTCTGGGTATTTCTGTGAGTACCATGGGGGCCATGGCAGGGTTTCATCCAGACTCCAGTCCATGGCATGGTTCTCATTCAACCCCTATAAACATTCCCTACCTATAATCTGCAATTAAATTATTCTCACATATCAAGGATTTCTGTTAAGAAGATTTATAAATACAAATGTTCAGACATAAAGCTTTGTATGTATGTGATAGCAATAGCTACAGCTAAGTTTTTCTGATTAGGGGTGTGTGTGCGAGTGTGTGTGTGTGTGTGTGTCTGTGCGTGTTGTATCTGTGTGTGCGTGCATGCACACAAGCAGGAGGAGCACGTGTGCATGTGTAGAGCCCAGAGAACAACCTTGAGGTTGGTCCTCACCTCTCACCTTGTTTGAAGCAGGGATTCTATTGGTCTTGTTCGGTTGTTCTTGCTGTGCTCACTCTGAGCTTCTAGAAAATTCTTTTGTCTCTGCTCCCCATTTCACCTTCAGTGTGGTGGGATTACGGAAGCCCATTATAAATTCCTACCTTGTACACAGACAGGGTCAAGAGACTGAACTCAAGCACTCCTGATGGAGGAGAGAGCACTTATCTCCACCCACAATTAAGTTTGTAATTGCAACTTTAAATCTATATGTTTACTAATCAAACGTATAAACACCCTATCTCATCATTCAAAACTGATAAATACACTTGATTTACATTATCAAGAAACTTCTAGGACATTGGAGGGTTGTCTGAGGTTCCATTCCATGAGTTCTCATCACTACTTGTTCACCATCCGCAAATTCTCTGTCTTCTGTTTAACCTGGCTTTGTTGAAAAAAAAAACCCTCAAAGCTGTATTTACCCATCCAAACTTACCTCATCATAAAAATAACCTTCGACATTACGACATAAAATAAATCGCTGTTATTTTATCTGCTTCTCCTTGAGATGAGTTTTCAGTACAGAAAAAAAATCTGTATGTATTTTGGCACCCTTCTTTCCCAAAACAGTAGCCATCACAGTGATGTAATAAGAAAGGAAAAGTTTCAACACTATAGAAAACTTGAAATGAACCTTGGTGGCAGTGTACACAGAGGACATTTTCATCACAGCTAACTCAGTTAAGCAGCTTGCTCAATCAGTTCATCACAACGATCATTTTTCTTTTCTCAGAAACTGCCTGTCTCTGGGTCTATAAGATGGGTGGACTGTGCCATACATCCCAAGGGACACTGCCCTGGAGGGGAAATGCTGACTCCTGCTCCTAATATACTGTGATTGTGCCGAATATACCTCTTCATGACAAATGTCTTATTACATTTAATGGACCCATCCTCCATTTGAAGTTATTTCTACAATAAGTTAAATTTTAAAGGTTCCCTGACATTCGTTTTTTATGTTTATTTTTCTTCAATTCTAAGAACCCTACATCCCAATAATTTTTGACTATTTATTTTTCAAAATGGAAACAAAAATAAAACACAAATAGAACAAGTAACAGTTAAAAACTGCAATACTTCATTAAACTTTAGAAAAAAGGGTATAGATTTAGCTGAATATTTTTTTTAAATATTTTATTCATTTATTTATTTATTTGAGAGAGAGAGAGAGAGAGAGAGAGAGAGAGAGAGAGAGAGAGAATGGGTACACGAGGGCCTCCAGCCACTACAAAGGAACTCCAGACACATGTGCCACCTTGTGCATCTGGGTATATGTGGGAATTGAACTCAGGTCCTTCTGCTTTTCAGGCAAATGCCTTAACCGCTAAGCCATCTCTCCACCCCCTAGCTTAATATTCTTGATTAACTCACAATAACTGATTCCACATGAATAGCTACAATGAGGCAATACTCACAGACTCATAACTAAATTAAAATGATGCATAATATTGATTCATTTGTATTGACCATGAATAATTTTTGCATTTTCATGTTATAAAATGAGTATCAGTCCAACCAATATTACCCATTCCTCTCTTCCATAATTTTTCAAATTTATGACATTAAGAAAGCATTAGAAATTATACTTTAAATGTTGAATTTTTATCTCCCCTGAGGCCAGGGAGAGGTACTACAATGCTGCCCCAAGCTGCAGCTCCCCGTAGCTATGGAAGCAGGTGTGGATGGTCACCACACTTCATGCACACTTATATACCCAGCATGCTGCTGAGATCCGGTGCATTTTCTCATCTTAACTTGAGATATTTCCAGATGACCACAGGCCTATGAGGACTCAGCCCCATCTTAAGTTGAGAAGAATCTGTAGCTCTTCAAACAACTTATTACCTGAGCATCTTTACTAGAAAGCAAAAGGAGCCAAGTAATCTCTGAGATCATTTAGTTTCCTTGTTTTTGATAAAATACCCTTGATTTATTGTTTCTCACACACGCTCAATCATATGAGAAGGAGAAAGAAGGACATGGACATTTGTTTGCA
Organism: Zapus hudsonius; assembly: GCA_004024765.1. Lineage (NCBI taxonomy): Eukaryota > Metazoa > Chordata > Mammalia > Rodentia > Dipodidae > Zapus > Zapus hudsonius. Next base: position 25,407 of record PVHP010011137.1, read on the forward strand.
CACTCACCAGAGCTGCGTCTTAAAGAGAGTGACAGTGTTGTCCCATGCATGGACCTATGTGTGACCGAACTTTGCTGCATTCCTTACATTTCTCATTGCTGTGACAAAGTTCCTGACATGAGCAACTTAAAGGAGCCAAGATTTATTTTAACTATAGCTTGAAAGGAAATAAATCGTCACGACAAGGAAGGCACGAGGCAGACCACCTGCTCACATATGGCAGATCATAAAAGCAGATGCTGGCTCTCTTGTTTTCTCTCCTTTCTGCAGAGCCCCCCAGCCCATGAGGTGGCACCATCCACATCCAGGGACGGTCTTCCTACCCTGGGAAGAAGTGTGTCTCCTAGTTTATTTCAAGTCCAACAGAGACTCACCATCACAACTGTGACAAGTTAGAATAAGGACCTCTGGGAGGAGATGCAAGAGTAATTTGACTTTGCATAATAAAACACAAGAGTCACATCTGCAATGTGAAGAGTTTCTAAATTACACGTTATTAGAGCTCCATTGACTCTTGCAGTAAGTAAATGGGGAAGAATGAGTCTATTTAGAGACATATCTGAAGCCACAGCTTAGAGTCTACTGATAGTACCTGTGCAAAACATTTATTTACTTTTTTAAACATGTAAATCACCACATCTGAATAATAGCCTTCTCTATATTCAACCATATTTTCCCAACAAAAATGACCAAAAGCAAAGGTATTCTACCGTGATGGTTCGGTTTTTGTTGTCAACTTGACCTTTTTAATTACCTTGGGTGAGTCTCTGAGGATGTTTACAGGAAGGTAGCCTCTCTAGGGGGCAGGATTTAAGGAGGCTCAGGAGAGCTAGAAATGTACATCCCTTCCTGGGAGGCCAGTGCAGGAAGGAAATTCCAGAGACACAGGAAGTCAATAAGTCTTGGATAGGGTTGCAAGACCTCACCTTAAGGGTATGCAAAGGGGGAGAAAATTGCCTCATTACTCCCCTGCCTGCCTCTCTGGCTCCCTGCCTCCCTGTCTCCCTGCCTCCCTGCCTCCCTCCCTGCTCAGTGGTGCTTGTCATGCATTCTTCAACCTTCCAACCTGGACTGAAGACCAGCAGCTCCCCAGGAAGCCTTTAGGCCTTCAGTGCTGGATTGGGACTGCTGAGGCTTCCAGCCACGTGGACTGAGAGGCAACAGGTTGGTTCCTTGACTCCGGTGCTTGCAGACTGCTATTGTGGGACTGCCACAAGCTAATTCAATCACCCCCTTTTGTTTACTACAATTCATTCTGTTGATTCTGTTCCTCTAGGGAACCCTAATACAGCTAAATTTCACTAGCATTGTTCAAAGAGAGTTGCAGGCCTATTGGGTCAACTCTGTTTTCTACAAACACGGTTCTCAAGTAGAAGAGAGTCCTGGAAATACAGAAGAGAAACCAGCCAGGGCCTTGTGAAGCAAGAAGTAATGAAAAAATCAAACCAGAAGGACAGCACACAGAGACCATGCACATGCACTTGGTCTTCCGCAGCTTGCTGTGTCCTGACACTGTACTCTGTGTAGATACATCAGTATGTGTGATAGTTTTGAATAGATGTCCCCCAAAAGAATTAAAGGTTTATTATAATTGTGAATTGTCTTCAGCCTTCTGGCTGGAGGAAGTGTCCCTTTGGCCTGGCCTCCTGGGGTCTTGCCCTGAGGTATTTCTAAATTAAATGCAAAATTCTAGGGATACATATGCAAAACAGCATCTGGAACCCAAGCCTGGCAGTCCTGCTGTTTTGTAAATTTCAGTATTACAGTGTGCTTGTTTGAGGTGCTGGTGGTGGGTTTCTCCCTCTGCTTGCTTCTATGAAAGGGAGCCAACCTTTTCCTTAACTTCCCCTGGATTTATTATTTCAATAAATACTTTCCTCCCCAAAATTGTACCTGGTTTGGAGATTCATGCCAGTGGCGTGGCTAACTATGACAGAATACTAAACAGGGTTGAAAGTATTTTAAAATAAAAGGAGATCCAACCACCATCATAAAATAGAGGCAGGAGGAAGTAATACATCAAAGTGTGAAGGATAATGTGTTGATTTCTTTATAAGAGGAACTCACTGTGGAAATCAGTATGGAGGTTTCTCAAAAATGAAAGCACTTTTGTGTATATAATGTAAGGACTCTAAGTGAATGTACCACACGAAAACAAGCCCATCCATGTTTCTTACTGTACTCTTCACAATAGCCAGGAAATGGAACCAGCCTAGGTGCCCATCAACAGATGAATGGACAAAGAAAATGTGATACAGACACTAGGAAATTTTATTCTACTGTAATGAAAAATGAACCATGGCATTTTAAGACACTGCATTAAATTGAAAAGTATTTATGCTGATTGAACCAAACCAAACTTGGAAAGAGCACTAGCTCATATTTCATCACATATGCAGAATTTAGATTTAAATTTGTGTGAGTTGTGTTATGTACATCATAAAACTAGAATGGAAACGTGAGAGGGGAGTGAGAGATCTTCAAGTAGGCGGAAGGTGACAAACAGAGAGAAATGGAATAGGTAACATACGAATTCAGAAGGGGCTCTAGTTGTAGAGAAGAAAGGGGCCAGGAAGAGCCTCGTTACTCCTAAATTCACATAGCGTTCCATAGGCTTTTGGGATCTAATCACAAAGCAATGAATTCCAAGTACTCTTGTCCTTTCCAAATCCAGGGGGCATCCAGTCTAAGAAATTCAGTCCAGACCAATATTATCTTGGGGTATACAGTGGGAAAGGGCTGACTATTATAAATCCTTTGAACATGAGTTTTATATTGGTGCTGTGTGTGTGTGTGTGTGTGTGTGTGTGTGTGTGTGTGTGTGTGTGTGTGGAACAGGCCACATTCAGAGTAGAAAAGTGTGGTAATTGGAATTTTCAAGATGTTATGCTAATGTGCATTTCATTCAAGGTCTCATTGCTATATATGTTTCAGTTATAGTCACTGATCAAAAGAAATATACGTGTATATGGGTATGTGCACACTGTTGCTTACTGTCCCAAATACAGTTTTGAAACACTGAATTTCCATGAAACAATGAGAGTAATAAAGGTATCATTTTCTCTTGCTGGCTTTCTTTTCTACTTATAGGACCGGTCATGATATTAGAAATGTATTTCAGACATCCTACCCTTCTTACATCGCCATAAATGAGCTCTGTGTCACATGATATCTGCTGTCTGCTTATTATAGCAAAGTGGGATTAAATTTGTTTTTACATGTAATAAAATTTGGAGAGAAAAGGGACAGGATAGAAGAAGTGTGATTGACAAGTGACACAAAAATCAGCTATAAAAATACAAATATAAGAGTATATCTTCACTATAAATCAAACGGTATCAGTTTTATATCATATCAATAGTATCATTATCATCAGTGAGAACCAGGACGAGTCACCAAGTGCATACCCTGTGGCCTTGCAATCAAGGAAGATGTTTTGCTGCTGGGCTCTTTTCAGCCTTTCTCCTGACAAGGCAAAAGCCCCAAGACAGCCTTACTAGTCCTGCCTCTGATGGAGGTTATACTGCCTGGCCTATTCAAGAATTCTTCTAGGTGTATTTATTTACTTATTAGAAAATGCAATGAAACAAAATTTAATCACTCATTCCCTATTTGTTTGTTTTTGTTTTTTGCTGTCTGAGCTTCTCTCCTTCCTTTAATAATTTTCCTCAGCCCTCTTTTTTTTTAGACAAACATAAAAGAAAAGAAGATAATAAAACCTCTCATGGCCAGGCCTATTGTGTTCCTTTAGTTTTTTGAAAACTTAACAGCACCTGTGTGGAAAGTTACAATGTCTATACATAGTATAATTAGAAATTGACATTTAATTTCCTTGATCTTATTGGGTAGCGTCAAAACAAGTAAATTATATAAATGTCAATGTTTATGAGATTTTGTTGGTTTGAGGTTTAACATAATCATTGTAAGAATAGTTTCTGCAAAAGAATAATATTTTAATTACTTTCTAATTTCTTGGCTAATTTCAAAAGATTATTAACCAACTACTAAATCTTTTATGTAATTGCCTTATCATAAAAATTTAAACATAGTAGAATTACCATAAGGTTAAAATATGCCTACTTATATGTAACAATTATAATCATATTCAATTTGACAACAGGGTTAGGTCATAACTAACTTCTTTGGATGAAGACTCTGACTAGAATAATGAAACATTTTCTTTATACTTGTGGATAACTTTTGATTAAGAAAGATTTAATTTTCATTTTAATGTTCATTACACTAAACATATAAATAAACTGATTCTTCTAAGAATTATACACATCTTCATTTTTAACAGTAGCCCCTTTAAGTACATGTATATTTGTTTACATGGAAAAGATAAACTTATGAGGTGACATTTCCCACTATACATTTTCCATATCATTGCAAAATATACTCCTTTTGCACTATATAAACGTTTAAGCTTTATAAATATAATTTATAATTTGTTAATGTTTTGAAGTTTAAGGGTGTATTTAGAGAAATTCACTACTAATGGCAATTCTAAAAATGAATGCTAACAGTGAAATATAAGACCAATTTCTTATGTGAAAATACATCATCTATTAAAACTCAGAGGCATTTTTTGTGTAAAATTGCCAAAGCTAATGGCTAAACTTACTATTATTTTGTACTTAAAAACAGAAAGTCATGAAATATATTTACATAAATATATTTTAACGAATATCAGAAAAACACTTCTGTGATAGTCATAAAGTTGAACTTATTTAAAAATTTCCTCAGCACTTAGGGAAGAAATGAACCAACTCACAGCATGGCGTATTGAAATTAAATGTCATAAGAAAGTGTTTAGTCATGTTCCAAAGCTAGGCAGGTAGTGGAAGGCTTTTCAGAAGCAGAAATATATTAAGTCCTTTTTCACCCCTAAGGACAGAACTTCAGGAAAGCAAAATGTTTGGTCTCAGGCTTGCTCCACTAATCAGAGCTCACAGGTTTAAGGGATGTTCTGATGAAGATCAAATATCTAATGTTATTGCTCTACCTGGTGATACAAAGCTAGGGCTCACATTTCTTCTAATTTCTTGGGACAAAAAGAAGTTTATTGCTTCAGCTCATTGAAACTCCAAAAGGAATATTTTCCTTAAGAAGTTGTACTCTGTAAGCTAATCAGAAACAAGTGTGTAGGCTGTACTACTCATGGAAGGGGAGAGATTTCTCTGAGAAGCAGGAGGGAAGGATGCCAAGCCATTGTGCTTAAATACTATGATCAAAAAAACTACTTTCTTGGCATTCAAATTCCTAAGACATTCTATAAACCTAAAATTGCTTCATGAATTTTTGACATATTGAGAATCAATCCCTTTTGAGATGAGACCTCTAAATTTTGTAAAACTAAATAGCTTTTGTGAGCTATGTTTATAAAGTTAATATGTTTATAAAGTTATTGTAGTGTTTATATATAAGTATATTTAGCATCTGCTACCTGGTGTTTTATATGCACACACCACATGTGTGTTTACCCCAAGGTGAGTACATATCTGTACACATTCATATGCACCCAAATCTGTGTGTATACATATGTGTCTCAGGATGCTAATCCACACATACAAATATAGTGAAGTCCCTACTCCACTCGCTCAAATCATCACACCCATGTTAGTAGTTTTAAATTCTTCAATTCTGAGTAACATTACAAGATTATAGGCACAGAAACAAACAGGGGACAGGGGCAGTGAAAAATATATACTTTTAGCCAAATTATCACCAAGGACACAGAAGTCAGTGTGCCTTTGCTGATTACAGTTAACAAGGATTGCGGGCTCATATTGCAACACTACTTCATTCCAGTCCTTGGTAGTAAATGGTTGCCAATGATGATGTTGTCATTATAGCACTCAGGCCTAGATTGGGGTGAGGGGACAAGATGTGGTACACCAAGTCCACACCACCCCTGTGTTCTGGATGAGTGTGGTCACCTGAGAAATCACTGTATAAAGACAGCTCTTTCCTCAGCCAGATGAGAGGAAGTTTGTCCTTCCCCCCTTCCCGCGAGAAGCACAAATTGCTTGTCCATCACTGTTTAAATTCTGAGGATATAAAATTCTGACTCATGTCCAGGAGCCTTACAGACAATAATATGAAATAAGGATGATACAATGTGACAGCAAGGCAGACTCATGTGATACAAAGTGAGAGGAAGAAAATTACTATCAAATACGTATTATGTGTTGGACTTTCTGCTTGGCATGGAAAGCTGGATCAAGTCCGAAAAACACACAGTTCATAAAAAGTCAATCCCAATGCATATGTAGACATACATATGGGAAACTGATTGGAAATACACTATGACATAGGTAGAACATATCATATTTACTGCTCAGGAATTTCCAAGGTGAAATGAATTCCTGTTAGGCTAAAAATATTTTACATACATAACAGTTTAACATTGGAAAAGTGTATCAATTTTCATTCACCAATCCCTGTAATAATAATAACAATAATAATAATAATAATAATAATAAAGTTGAAGCTGCAATAGGAAATTGAATGATCATTCTTGTTCATTTACATGGGATTCTTTGTGAAGACAGGGTTGGCATAACTCAATTGCTCATACTAAGAAAAATACTTTTAAAATACTGTTTTACACACAAAGTGCATTTCCTTAGACAGCTTTAAAAGGAATAAAAATGTTTAAAAGTACTCAAAAAAGATGAACATCGTTTCAACCTTTTTCATAATGTTAGGTAGAAATGCAATAAAAATTAGGTTGTCTATTTGTGGATGGTACATGGCTATTTTGCTGTCATGAACTCTGGCACAAGCTAAATAATAATCCTCCTGAGCCTAAGATGACAGTGTTCCAACAACTGTGTGTGCAAATGCAGGTCACACCTGTCTGCTTTCCCTCCGACAACATTTCAGCACAGCTGTGAGGCCTCTGGGAGATAACACTCTGTGTCAATGTTAATTTTGTACTTAGAGAGGTAGAAACAAAGTAGGATATCTTATCAAAGTGTTGGCCTGAAATATTTTATGTAAACCTACTGTATTTCCTAAAAGTCTTATATTAATATAATATGAGCAAAATGACATGCGTATAATAAAACGTGCTGAATAGACTTCTATGTATGACTGGGTCTCTTTCCTCATGCTAAACTCAAGTGCACAGTCTCCATTGGAGGAGTAAATCTATATTTAAATAATTTATTTTTCAGGAAATATAAACATTTTATAAGAGCCTAATACAAAAGACCCTAACAAAATTTGGAAAAAAAAATATTAACTGTTAAATTGATTAAAAAAATGAAGTTCCATCATTATAAATTTGGTTCTTTCTTAGGTATGGAAAGAAGCCTGGGGTAGCAAATTCACCATTAATACTGATAAATAAATAGCAATAGACAGATGTGACAAAGCTTAAAACCATGTATGACTGTATCCATGTATCTTTCATAACTGAATGGTTAAGTGATTTCATGTGACTTTTATCAGAATTTGAGAAAAAAACATAAGAAGTTGGGTCATGCAACTCAGCACCTACCTCATGTGGGTGATGATGAGTGTCGTGGTGGGGATGAAGAAATCATCCACTCTGTCAAACTGTTTTCCCACCGGCTGGGTGTGGATGGTGTGGTGAGGGACGTTCCCGCTGGCCTGGGTTATCACCTAAACATAGCACACGATGCTTAGACAGACCCAGGGAGCACATTTCCTTGATAGTAGGACACTCAATATCATTTAAGATAAAATACATTTTCTTCATAGATTCTATTATCCTATTCAAAATTAGCTTATTTTAAGTAGTTGCAATTTCTAAGGTTTACTTATTTTCAATACTAAAACCTTCTGCTTGTATAAAAACGTGAAAAGTAACCAGAAGAATCTCAACAGAAACTGCCAGAACACCCTCCCACTGCAATGTGTCTACAACTATGGGTCAGAACAAAAGCCTGTGCTCTATAAACAACTCGCTCTCTGGGACTCTGCTACAGCGGTAGCAAACAGACAAAGACACAATGTTTCTAGTTTTAATGGTAACCTCTGTTATCAGTGTATATAAATGTAACCTTCAGTAAACATGACCTATGAAATTTCCCAACTTTTAAAATTAAGAACCCTGTATTGCATTAGTTCCTTCCATCGTTGCTATGTCAAAGTGCCTCACAAAAACAGCATAGGGAGGTCTGCTTGGGCTTACAGTTTGGAGGATACAGTCCATCATGGCTGGGAAGGAAGTGGTGAGGAGGGAAGGCACTGTGGGTGGTATATGAAGAGGGTTGTCACACACATTGGGCTCTGCTTGCTTTCTCTCTTCTCTAAAGCCTGTCAGGGAGCTTAGCCAACAGTATGGTGCCAGGCACATTTTGGGGGGGTTCTTCTACCCCACCTCAATATACTCAATATGGAAACTATCACAGGCATCCCCAAACATTTGTTTCTGAGGTTATTCTTTTTTTTCTCTCTCTCTCTTTTTGCCCATGTATGGGCATATAATTGTGTGCTATGGTTTTTGTGTGGTGTTTGCACATGGGGGTGTGATTTGCAATCCATCATTCTTTTCCTATGCACATCAGTGATTAAAACTGTAGCTCTCAGATGGAAGAGAATCATAGTTCAAAGGTCACGAACACCCATTGAGACATCTGAACGTTTAAAGACCTGTTTCAACTACACACCGAGACATCTTACCTGCAGAGTTGGTGAAACCTTCTCCATGGTGCCCCAGCTCAGCACCCAGACCTGGTCATGTGACTTGTCATAGTGTAATTTAACAGGGACAGGGTCTGTGCTCACTGCCTATAATAAAGAAGAATTGAGAAAAAGAAAACATTTTTAGACCTTGGCCTTAACAGAATACTGAGCAAGAAACAATTTAGGAGTTGGGTTAAATTTTCTTTTACCAGGTGTCAAATTTCCTAAACCCTTATTTAGTTGACTTGAAAATATCACACCTTACTCAAGCTCAGCTTTGGTCAATATTTGCAGTTTCATATGTCCATCTTGTTTTCATTCTCTCTGTGAATGGTGAGTCCAGGAGAGCTGTTCCAAAACACCAGATGAATCTGGTGCATGCACTCACTCACGTCCTGTGTGGAGTACCTAGCATGGGTGTGCTTGGATGCTGTGTCTTTGCTCATTATGGAACTTGACTGAACTGCAGCTCTGGAAAAAGCCATACCTACATTAAAGATTTTTCCGAGTCTGAACAGCTGATTAGAACTTCTGATTCTGGAGAGTGAGGGTGATGCCAATGCACTAATTATTTTGGTCTTATATTTGGCTCAGAATAAATGATTCCACATTTCCTGTGTGGTGGCAGCTGTCATTTGCACTGGTCTGACCATTTGAAATATTAAAATGGCAATGATTCAAAAATTGGTATAACTCTTAACAACTGATTTCTAAATTAGTTTTCTTAATGAGAAATCCAAAACCACAGTAAGAAAAAGACGCGTTATTTTTGCACTACACTTGATATGGTAAATGTGTTTTTCTACTAATACTTATAATATTAAGGATTTACTTTAAACATAACTGATGAAAAACAAATTATACCTGGGAAATTATTGTACTCACTTCAATTTCAAACTATTTATTCTACAAGTTAACAGCTATTTAAAGTAATTTTCTGTAGTAGTTTTATATATTGTATATATATATATTTATTTATTTAGTAACTTTATAAGATGATATAAATTGTATTAGGAAACAAACTTTATGCAATTAATGGTACAATTTATTCCCCAAGCTCTGCTGGGTTTCATTAAGTGATTTCCCAAACCTTAATTCACAGTAGTATGCCCTTCTCAGTGGGTTAGTAGCAGGAAAATTACATTTGTGGTTGGACATTTGGAAATTCATAATTTAAGTGTTAGAAACTTAGGTTTTCTAATACATTGTTTCAAAAACCTTTCAATGTATTTCACCTATTTAAAATTCTTAGTCTTCATGGACCACTGTAGTGATGAATGGATTTCTGGAAAGAGCTTTTAAAGTAATTCTGTATTGATATTCTAACTCTTTTATTTCTGGCTATTAGGGCCATAAAATCATTTATAGATCAACTTAGGAGAGCTATTCTGGAGTGGGCCACCATCCGTGGAAGCCACTGTACAGTTCTCCTTCTCTGATAGAAAGTTTTCGAGCCTGCTCAGAGGCTGGTAGCAGTTACCCACCATGCACTGCTGTGCACTCTAAATGTAGCATTATGCATGCCTCCTAAGAAGACAGGATGGGACAGCCTTCTTGTCCCTCCATCTCTCCTTGTCCTGCTTTAAGAAGATTCATTCCAAATTTCCAAAGCCATTTTCAGGCTGTGAAACCATAAGCTGAAGGAAAAACAGCTAACCATTTGTAGAACACAGCAGGAGCAAAAGGAGAATGAATTTTCGTTCATAACCTTTAGTTGCTACAGCAACCATTTCTAGACTTGATATTATTCAGGCAATTAGAACTTTTTCTTCAATATTGTTACTCAGTATTTTTTCAGTTTCTTTTGAATGAATGGCAGATGTTTCATTTAAATTTCTTTGTGTTATAATCAATAATGTCAATGCACATGCAATCAAAGAGCTCTTTCCTATGGCTGTACTAATAACAAAGCAAAAATATCCTTGGATTTCATATTTTTATACATTAATCTTGATATATGTATGATAATAATGGCATAGTTCCCATGTAGCTTACAAGAGAATACTGTTACATCTTCAAGATGGTAACAATAGAATAGTTCAGAGCTGGCAACAGTAAGCGTGAGGATAAACACGATGCTGTTTGATGGTGAGAAGACAGTAACAAGGGCTATGAGGTGCTCAGTGAGTAAAGTGCTTGCCACACAAGTTCAGATCTCTAGAACTCATACAAAATGCTGGGTGCTGTGTTTGTAATTTCAGTCTGTGAAGGTAGAGATGGGGATTTCTTAAGACTCTTTGGCTAACCAGGTTGCTGAGCTCTGGGTTCAGTGAGACACACTCTCCTAGGCTACAGTGGTCAGTTTTGTAGTCAGCTCACATGATGCTGGGATGAACCCCCAAAGCAGGCACAATTATGAGAGGAAGGGATTTAGTGAAGTTACAGATCCAGAGGAAGTTCCATAAAAATGAAAGAGACTGGTTCCTTTCAAAGGTCCAATCAGAGAGAAAATATCACCAATACCACACACGCATGCACGCATGCACACACCCACACAAACACACACACAAGAAACAGACAGCAGCAGACAGAGAGTTCCTTCCACTTTGTATAGCCTGAAGGTGGGGTCTTGCAACCCTTTCCCAGACTTGTTGACTTCCTAAGTTTGGAATTTACTTCCTGCAATGCTCTTCCAGGAAGGTTTTTTTTTTAACTCCCCTGAACATACTTACATCGAGCCCCCTACTAAGAATGCTACCTTCCTGTAAACAACCTCAGAAACTCACCCAAATTACTAACAAGTCAAGGTGACAACAAAACTTAACCATCAAAGCAAGTCATTGAGGAAGACACCTGAAATCAAACTCAGGTTTTCACACATAAATGCACACTCATGGACATGTCTATCCACACACACACCTAAATGCACATAACACACACACACACACACACACACACACACACACACACACACACACGTGCGCTTGCCATAATAAAATGAAAAAAGGTTTGTAACTATTGACATATCAAGGAACATTTTAAATGGGGGATTCCACTTTGCTCATTAGATGCTTTCTTTTCAAAGACCTTTGTAAGTAGAGTCCTATACAGGACACCACCATACACAGGTTGTACTCTATATGGACACCATCCACAGGCTGGATCCTATATGAACACCATCCAGTCTGTGTTCTGTATATGGAACCCAATGATTACATTTATGATCATCTTTCAAAACTATTTAAAATTGTCCTGTATATTCTGGTTAAGAATACAAATATCTAAATTTCCCATGTAAGGACTACTTTGAATATTATTTTACCATGTTGAAATTACTTCATATCTTATCTTTGTAAAAATAACCTACATATGTATAAAATAAAGGGTTGCATTTGTTGTATCATTAAAATGACAATGATAAATGCATTTTCATTTAATATCATTAAAACATTGTTTAAGGGCACAATTTACAGAGTATAAGATGGTTTTTGCTCATGTTTACGTATATCCTTGCGCCTATAAATAACTATTCCCACACTTATAGATTCACGACAACTCATCAGTTTTCCTCCAGTGCAACAAAAACAAAAAATAAAATAAAATTCCAGGTTTCTCTGGCTATGGCTATATTGTATCAAATCTGTCAAGAGGGTTCATTTCAGAAAGCCTAAATGCTCATTACAGCAACTAAGATGCATGGAGTGAGGGCTGAGATCTGACCAGACGGAACAGTGGAGTTCAGCTGGATCATCAGCCTGACAAGAAGACGACCAGCTGGGTAATTAAGTGTACCTAATTTAAACTAATGATGCAGATTCTCCAGATAAGTGCTAATGTCAGGGAGAGACTGCTGATGGACATAAGAACAGCCTGGATTTGTTCCGTGGCCACTGTGGCAACCAATCGCTGCACAGAAGACAAATCCAGGTCAGCGGTTGGCTAGTTCATCTTCACACAGCACGGCATCATCTGTGTGTCATTTCAGACAATAACCAAGACATCTGACTTCTGGAGCAATATCAAGGTCATGGGTGTCATTAAAACACCCCAGCCCTTTGCTCTCAGCCGAAGAGCGGCGTATTTCTGACCTATTTGCTGAAAACAAATGGATGTTCCCTTGATGTTACCAGTTGTAACTGAAAAATGAAAAATTTACCCTGTCCGAAAGCTTTTCATTCTAGAATTAATATGGAATAAGGTAGTTTAAACTGAAAAAAAAAGTCAAGTCACCAAACACACATTTAGTAAGAATCCCTAAAGTCCAACAATGGAAAGGGAGAAAGAAGATAGGAATAGTTTCTATATTAGGGCAGAATGAAGCACATGGACTTCCAGGCATGAGGATGCTTGCCTACAATCCATCCCTTAATCTAGGTATCCTGGAGACCCCAGGGACCACAAGATGAACCGTGAGGTCCCATCTCAAGAGAAGGACACCTCCATGGTGGAGCTGATTACTTAGCACCTCCCAGGCCTAGGGGTCCTGCTACGGAGGAATTGCAAAAGAAACCTTGAAGATCAAATTTAATAAATGGATTGTTATTTTCTGTTATTTTTCAAGAATAAGGCATTTGCTTTTGGGTATCACTGTTGCATTTTGTTACATCTAGCGTTGACAATTCTGCAATATTTTCTCTACTACTTGGAAGGTAACTAAATGCTGACTGCTGTTAGTATTTTGTATGTTTCAGCATGTACACAGAATAGGAAAACATAAGTGAACTGAGATGTAATCAGGACGTATAAAGTCATTTGAAAATAAGAAAAATTGACTTCAAGTTAGGGCTCAGTTCAAAGTGATCAAATCTAGAAAGATGTTTACATTTTTACAATATTAGCTTTTTACGTTCTGTCCTTGGATGTAAATGCAACTTTAAAACATTAATGCATTTTAAACTAGTGACTAGTGGACAGGAATATTATTTCTTTTTTTTTTTGGAATATTATTTCTTGAAATAATCTCTCGACTCCATAAAAGGTTCAGCCATTATTTTTCCCAAAGTTCTGACTTTTCATTCCTGTCTCTTTTCCTTTTGCAAATCTCCAATCTAGGAGCCATCAGACTGGCTATGTTCCATGTGTCCTTTTATCTCTTGTTTTATGCTTATCAGACTCAAAAGTGTCCATTGTCCTAGCTAGAAAGAAAAGAGAAAGAGTTCAAACTGTTAACATCCACACAAGTCACCGCAGCCAGAAGGAGAGGGGCCTGTAACCATAGGGGGAGATCACCAACAACACATGCACGTCCTGCTGTGGTCAGCACAGGTCAGCAGGTAAAGCACCTGTCATGGTTAAGTTTTGATGTCAACTTGACCTTTCAAGTAATCTTGGGTGGGTCTCTTAGGATGTTTACAGGAAGGCAGTCTCTCAGTAGGGGGCAGGATGTAATTACGCTCAAAGGAGCTAGAAGTGAACATCCTTTCCTGTGTGGGCAGTGCAGGAAGGAAAGAGACTCAGGAAGCCATTAAGTCTGGGATAGGGTTGCAAGACTCCACCCTAGGGCTATATAAAGGGGAACGAGGACCAGGTTTTTCTCTCTGCTTGGACCTGTGAAAGAGGACCAGCCTCTTTCAGTTTTATGGGACTTCCCTAGATCTGTAGTTTGAATAAATCGTTTCCTCCCATAAACTGTGCCTGGATTGGAGATTCATCCCAGCAGCGTGTGGCTGACTGCAACAGCAGCCATCCACAATATTTGGAGTTCAGAGACTTTTCTATGTTGAACGTGGCCCCTGCATGCTGTGGACAAGCTGGTCCTGAGCACGTGTACAAATGGCCTGCCATGGGGCTGGGAGTGGGAAGTGGTTAAGTTGCTACTGTGCTATAATCTGATTGATAAAAACCATGTGCTACCTTGCAAAACTAATTTTGGAACTAAAAAAAAAACACACAAAATCTCTAGAATTCCAAAAGGGTAACTTCGGAGAGTGCCTGTCTATACAATTATCGTCTATGTAGAGAGACAAATTACCATGTTATACCTCCCATGCTCCCCGAGTCCCTTCGTTTAATTAAAATCAATTTTAAGCATTTAGAGGTGAATACAATAGTGTAATTATAGTCTTATATTTGAAGTGCCAATATATCATATCTATGGTCTTTATTCCCACATTCCACAACAAGGGATTCAACGAAATGCACATGGAAAATATTCAAGAAAATTTGTTCCTGTACTGAATATCTATATATACTCAATTTCATTTTGCTGTCATCACCCCATGAACGATATAGTATAATACTTGTTACCTGGCATTTATATGTAAGTATTATAAATATCCTGGAGGTTAATGAAAGTATAATTGTATGTGAATGTCATAGTATTTTATAGGAGAAATTTGTTATAGGTAGGATTTTGTCCTTTAGGTCTCCTGTGGATAGATTCTCACAGGATTATTCTAATTTCATTTTTAATGATCATATTAAAATTATTAAAGTTTTGAAAGACCATGGGACCTTAAAATTTGTACTAAACAATATATTCAGGACTAGGGGTGGATTGTGGAAGTTTAAATGAATGTCCTCCAATAGATTTGTTTATTAATGTTTTTTCTCCAGCTGCCTGACTGGAGGGAGTGTCATCTTGGCCAGATCTTAGGGTCCAGTCCTAAGGTGTTTCTGGGGTGGTTCTGGAATTCCAGCCAAAGATACACAAAGAGCAGTCTGAGCTCAAGCCTCTAGTCCCTACAGTGTGGAGAGGGTGGAGGAAGTTGGTGGTGGTGGTCTCTCTCTCTCTCTGTCTCTCTCTCTGTCTCTCTCTCTGTCTCTCTGTCTCTGTCTCTGTCTCTGTCTCTCTCTCTCTCTCTCTCTCTCTCTCTCTGCTTGGGCATATGAAAGGGGGCCAACCACTTTGACTATTATAAAACTTCCCCTGGATCTGTAGCTTCAATAAATTCCTTCCTCTCATAACTGTGTGAGGTTGCAAGGTTCATCCCAGCGGCTTGTGGCTGATGATGGCATTGTCCAACTGTATGACTACTTCTTCTAGGGGGCACCTCAGATAGGCTCTAAACTTTCGAAAACACCTGCCTTTCAAAGCTCGTACATTTCTTGAAGTGCCTTTTGACACTTATCCACATTAAGGTGTATATTTTTCCATTTAGGTAATCTGAGGGTTTATAGTAATGTATTAAATAACTTATTTAGTAGGCATAATGTATAATTTATAATATATTATAAAATATTCATTGTAATGATACCTTTACTCATTTTTACCTAAAATGTATCTTTCTTCTTCTGCATTCTACCTCCTCAAACTATTTCTGCACAATTGTTGTCCTGGTGTTCCCCAGTGACCTTTCCTTATAGTTTCCTTTACCTCTTTAACACTGCACTGTCAGCACTTAGACCTCCTCAGACTTTAGTTAATGTTCAAAAAACATCTCCCTAGGAACTGACCACCTGATGAAAACATATGGTGCTTTTAGAAATATATTTTATTTTTTTTAACAATATTGAACACATCCTGCACATGTAACTCACTCCTGTACATAGTATGTGTACCTCTGGGCCCATTACAGCCTTGCCTTAAGAATAGTACATACACTGTGGTTAGGGTCATTTTAAGAAACAAAATAATAAGAGCACAAAAATGCAAAAAAAACCCCACAAACATACAAAGAGGAAATTAAGTTACTAACAAGTTAATTCAGCTAGGAATGTGTGTGCTATTCAACAGTTTTGACAAATAACAAAATGTGTATGTGTCTACAAATAACCACAAAATGCAGCTAACCACAGACAACCACAAAGTGCTGCTGACCACAGACAACCACAAGTAACCAGAAAATTCTGTAAGTGCAGATTTTGAGGTTTGCTTTAAGTACGCAGTCAATCTATAAATACAGAACCTATAGATAAGGATAACCAAACCCTAATCAATTTTCTCCATCAAAAGAGTAATAACAATACATACACATTCCAACAAGTGAGGTAATGGGAAGTACAAGCAGCCCGGGTTAAGGGTTAAGTCATTGACAATCCATATTCTATGTAAACAATGCTCCATGCCTTGCAATATTATAGGTGGTGATGAATTTATGAAATGATATTCTTTGGATAGGAAGTATTATGAAGATAATAGACATCATTGTTTTGATAACACTGTCATAAGAGAATTAATTTGGATTGATAACGATTCTCTAATCCACAAAAATGTCAGTGCTAAACTCCAAGCTGTCCGATTGTCTGCTGTCATAGTCAGGCACATGCTGCTGGGATGAATCTCCAAATCAGTCACAATTTTGGGGAGGAAAGAATTTATTGAGGTAACAGACCCAGGGGAAATTAAGGAAAAGAGGCTGGCCCCTTTTTACAGATCCAAGCAGAGACAGAAAGAACCCACCACCAGAAGCAAGCAAGCACACTGTACCTACCACACTGTGATTCACAAAATGCAGAACTCCAGACCAGGGTTCCAGCTCTTCTTTTGCATATCTATCCTTAGTATTTTACATCCAAATTAGAAAGGATAAGTCCCCAGGAAGCTAGGCCAAAGTGGCATTTCCTCCAGGCAGAAGCCTGGAGACAATAATCTTAATAAACCCTTAATCCTTTTGGGGGACATTATTCAAACAACCACATGCGCCATCACCAGTTAGAATACAGCTTCACCTGCTTTGGCTTTCTACATTTTGCTGGTATTCCATAGTTGTTTCGGGCACTTAGAAAGCAATACAATATATGTGGTCATTGCCTAGCATTTGACTATTTTATTATGACTCCTATTAATTTTTGATTTGACGTCATTATCTGAAGATGGAATTCTATGAATGATAAGTGATTTTGGCTTTCTCCAATTTTTAGATACCATGTAAGAAATATATATTCAGTGAGTGTATTCTCCAGTTAAAACTGAACTTAAAGAATAGCCTTATAACTTCTGAAGCATACATTTAATTTTTTCATGCCAGCAAAGGTTCCTGATGATCTCTTATACTGGCCTATCTCGAATATAAATCAAAATAAAACCAATCTGGTGAAAAATTTACATCCTCAAAATATTCCTCAAGTGGAACTTAGGTAAAGCATACAACAATATTTGTTCTCGTAATAAGTAGGAGACCATTCTGTTGGATATCTATGATAAATGAGTAAACCAGGAAATTTTGAACTCTTGTAGTTGTAAAGCTGGTCATAATGCTATGCAAGATTGAGCTATTCATTCTAACATTAGAAATTAAAACAGCCAACTGATTTTCCACAGTGGATTTGTACCCTTGGAGATACCAGCAGCTTGTATTAAAAATTACTCATTATTCTAGTGATACTCAATACATTTCCTAACAGGCAGTCAATCCATGAATATAAGGAGAACAGAGGAATGAATGGGGAGATGGAGAGGTGCAGGAGGATGGATGGATGAATGGGGAGATGGAGAGGTGTTAGGAGGATGGATGGATGAATGGGAGATGGAGCGGTGTTAAGAGGATGGATGGATGAATGGGAGATGGAGAGGTGCAGGAGGATGGATGGATGAATGGGGAGATGGAGAGGTGCAGGAGGATGGATGGATGAATGAATGCATGTGAAGTGTTAAGGATTTAGGAAGACTATCTCTATTTTGTGCTTCTTGACAATTTTTGTTGTTTCAGTTAAGAATTCAGATAATAGCTAACATTAACTATATAATGTCTATAGATGAAGGATCCTTTGGGTCCACTGTCTCTCAGAACCTTTGATAGCAAGCTCTTCACAGGTCGCAGGCTGGTATAAAAGGCTCACCCGCATGAACCTACTTATTCCTCCACCCGTCTGCAAGTTACACAGAGTTATTATCCATGTTGAGCAGAGAGTGTGCAAGCTCAAGATACTAGTTTAAGCTTCATTATTCTGAAGCAAGGACCACAGTGCAGGCCCATGTCACAGAGTTCAGTGCTCTAAACACAACAGTGAACCGGCTGCTTATTGCTGTGCACAGCCTTAGAAAGTACATGGGCTAAAAAAGGTGGTTTACACCCGAATTGTGGAGTGCACAGACTGCATAAACATCATGGCAATGGTTCCTGGAGGCTGTTTTCTGTTTCACTGACCTACAGACAAATTACCCCGTTTTGTATTATCTAACAAATTTTACGCATTTGTTATTTTGTGTAATATCCTACTGTTGTTCAGTCTTTGTTACAACTGAAGTAGAAATTTAGTCAGATTTTGCCATAATATCTTATTTGGCTTCTGGTCCTTTCCTGTCTTTGGATAGAATGAGGAAGTGTAGAGGTGATTAGTCATGTTAACATTATAATGTGCTCATGATCTAACTTTCACAGGTTTAAAAAAATGATTCATTTATTTTAAAGGAGACAGACAGACTGACTGACTTGATTGATTGATTGATTGATTGATTGATGATAGATAGATGACAGATAGATAGATAAATAGATAGATAGATGATAGACATATGATAGACAGATGATAGATAGATAGATATAGATAGATAGATAGATAGATACATACATACATAGATATAGATACATAGAAAGATGTGCACCAGAGCCTCCTTCTACTGAAAATGAACCCAGATGCCTGTACCACTTTGTCCGTCTGGCATCTGGTTTTATGAGGGTACTGGGGAATCAAACCCAGGCTGTCTTGCTTTGAAAGTAAGTGGTTTTAACCATTGTGCAATCTCTCCAGTCCACAAATCTAACTTTTTAAAACAAATGATTAATCAGGTTAACATGGTGATGTGTTCATGGATCTAACTTTTTAAAGTGAAAGATACATGAATAATCCCATCAGATCACTAGAGGCAAGAAACAGCATGAGAAGAGAGTTTTCAGAAAATGTAAATGTTTTCTAGTTATCCAAGCAAGGAACTGCATTCCCAATGGTACCGAAAGGTTTGTACATAATTAATGGGGTAAAGACTGTTGGGTTAACGTATGTGCTCACAAGCTGTTGTCACTCATACCTGAACAACTTTCTGGGACTGCACGTCCACAATGAGAAGCCTGTCCAGAGTGGGCTGAGCAACATAAATGAACTTGTCTTTCACGTTGACAGCTGAAGCCCACACACACCTCTGCACTTCATCTTCCTCAGCTTTGGGGCAGACTTCATCCTGTAATTTAGAAAATGGAATGTAAGGTGGGAATCATAATATCTTGGATAAACATATGATTGTTGCTTAAGTATAGTGTTAGCAAAATGTATGCAGAAAGGGATAAATTAAATAGTATAGAAGACATATGTGGTCGTTTTGAATAGATGTCCCCCAATAGAATTTATTATAATTGTGTTTATTATAATTGTGAATTGTTTCCAGCCTTCTGGCTGGAGGAAGTGTCACTTTGGCCTGGCCTCCTGGGGTTATGACACCCTTTCTAAATTGGATGCAAAATACTAGGGATAGATATGCAAAAGAAAAGCCAGAACCCCAGTCTGGCAGTTGTGCGTTTTTTGTGTGTTACAGTGAGCTTGCTTGCTTGCTTGAGGTGCTGGTGGTGGATTTCTTTCTTTGCATCCTTCTGTGAAAGGGAGCCAGCCTTTTTCTTAGCTTCCCCTGGATCTGGTCAATCAATACTTTCCTCCCCCAAATTGTGCCTGGTTTGGAGATTCATCCCAGGAGCGTGTGCCTGACTACGACAACATCTTTAGCTTTATGAGATATGTATAGATATCAATATAGACAAGATACCTGGAAAACGAATTCCAGGTCCCTGACCTGGAAATTGTGAAATGCCGTCCTCTTTGTTTATACCTCAGCAGCCCAACTAAAATATTATAATTCTATGTGTATGACACCAGCACCACCCCCAAGCTCCAGGATTCAGGTTTCTGTAAGGAAACGAGTGTTCTGCCAGAGTGTAGTCAGAACTCTGCAATACGATAATGGTTTCCCCTTGGCACTGAGGTTCTTTGAAAAGCCACCCATCCTCTGGCATAATGGCAGTCTGCTAGTTTA